>WAAB01001666.1:108441-132427 GCA_013389865.1 Piaya cayana | reverse complement strand
GCCTGTAGTTCCCTGGATCCTCCCTGCGACCCTTCTTGTAGGTGGGCACAACATCAGCCAGCCTCCAGTCCAATGGAACTTCCCCAGTCTTCCAGACTGTTGGAAGATGATGGAAAGGGGTTTGGCCAGAACATCTGCCAGCTCCTTCATTACCCTTAGGTGAATACCATCCGGCCCCATAGACTTGTGGGTGTCTAGCTGGGCAAGCGAGTCTCTGACCACCTCCTCTTGGACCATGTTGCTCCTCATTTTGCTCCTCTAGCTCCAGGGTTTGTACATAGAGGGAACAACTTTCTTCACAATTAAAGACTGTGGCAAAGAAGGCATTAATTCAGAGAAGGCATTAAGTACCTCAGGAGTAAAATTTACTTGAGAAGTCACAAAGTTTAGATGCCTCTTGTGACAAAACTGTCTGATGCTGGGTTGAAATATATATGTAGATAACCTAGAGTACCAGAACTCTTATTTGTTTTAGGGATGTGTAAAATTTTTTATGGAGAAATGGGCATCTTTACAAAACAAACAAATGCAGAGTGCTCTCTAGGATATATGATCTGCTTCACTTAATTAACTTTCAAAGGCAGCTTAGGCACAAATCTCAAAGAGCACGTAGACTACAGATGGAGAGAACACAGCTATGGTGCAGAGGGATCAAGAGGTCTTCCAGGGTTGCAGGGCTGAAGAATGCAATTTAATTCTGACTAAAGCTGTTTGGGGCTACCAAATCAAAGATTTTTCTTTTTTTTTTTTCTTTCGTATCAACAGCACTATCATCATGCAACAAAGTTTAGGAAACACACATAGTACAAGTTGATGGGTTTCTAGAGCACAGTTGAAAACATCTATCTGTGGTGGCACACTTTGGAGTTTCAGTCATATTTTCTGCCTTCTCTTCAGGTGGATGCTCTCATGGACTGACTTTGATACAACTTCAACATCATTCCAGAATTAGTTGACTTTTCTGTCTTATGAGTGTCCTGTTTTTCCCTGACCTCCTAGACACCATGAAGCAATACAAGGAAGTGCCAAGAAACCACCAGAATGCAAAGACAAAATACAGCATTTAGAAAGACACTAAATGAGGCACCATATCTCTTATCTTTTGCAGGTCCTCAGAATTCTCAAGGAGTTAAAATTAATGTGATGCTGAATAGGACAGCTGACAAAGTGTTCATCTGGTAATGATGAAAGATCCCTACTGAAGCTCATCACCACAGAAAAACCATCAAAGGTATCTATTGAGTACATACTTCCCCAGTATTCCAGGCATCTTACCACTTCCTAAACATACCACAGAAGGCTTGTTCAAGCTATTCCAGATAATCCTCAGTCCAGAACGCTTTCCATGAGAAAGAGATCACTCTGTGATCCTGCTGTATTCTTTAAGCTTGGGTCAGTAAGAGTGGCCTTGCATGTTAAAAGATACATTTTCTTTAATCTAATCAGTCAATCCTTGGATGACAGAATGGGTGAAGGTAGCTAGCAAGTTCTAAATGTCTCAAAATGTCTGTGGTTCATTAGCCTTTAATTTGCTGGCAGGGTAGAAAGAGATAGTAGAACATTAGAAAATCAACTCTGTCAGACAGAATTCTGCCCATATGGAATATGTTGGGAAACATAGCTATTCAGAAAAAAAAAAATCAACCTCAGTCAACAGTTTTTCTGAGGCAGGATACCTGGAGTATTGGCAGTTTGGCACAAAACCAGAGAGAGTATGACAATGGCCTGAAGAAAGAGAATAGTCTGTTTAGAATTTAAAAGCCAAGAATCAATATTAGGTAGAATCTCTGAACAATGTAAGTAATACTAATTCCTTGACAGAGGATGGACATTAAGCACCAACAAAAGTGCAGTGGAGGCTGTAAGAGAATTAACATCTGGGTCCCTGTCTGATGACTTCTCCACAATAATAAGAATCTTCTCCTATTTAGGATTTGGAATCAATGCAGGGGCTAGTGCCAGAGGAGACAGCTGCAGAGTCCTGAGAAGACAGTGAGTGAGTGAATTCATGTCTTCAGTTAAAAGTTTTCTGGCTGCTTGTTCAGGTTCCTGTATCTCTGGAGAAGCATCTGAAATGACAGTCCTCCACTGAGTTCATCGGGCTTGGACGCTAAGGTATCAAACTAGTACAACCCTTCTGTTCCCTCTCTTCTGAAGAGCTGGAACGAACTGCTTATTCGGTTGCCGGGGATGACTCTGGGGGCTCCCATACCACCATCTGCATGGAAGCTTTCCCAAGGGGTTGAATACATACTTCTTCCCAGGCAGAACTAGTGTAAACATGTGCATGTTCATAGAAGAGGCATAATTCTGGAAGAAACTCACCTTTACTTGACATGGTAGCAAATGGCTGCCTGTAGTGGATAGGTAAATTGGGGACAGAAAGGAAGACCACTAAATGAACTCCACTACTTCCATCAACTACCTTTTGGCTCACGCACAGACATCCACATTGTGTGTCCAGGGAACTAGGCAGTTTATACAAGGACACATGTCCCAAAGACATAGAGAGTCTTTATTTAAGACCTGGTCACCAGCGCTTCTTTCCTTTGCTTACCCACAATGGCACTTAAGTAAGGTCTAGAAAATTGTCTCTCAAAGCTAGATCAATATTTACAGGACAACCACATGGTAATCATAGGCAGGCTTGCATGTATTTCAAATCACTAACAGTTGTGCAACTGATCATGACCTGACATACTGACAGTCATTTCAGTAAGCAGAAGAATTATTACTGAAATGAGGTTTGCAGAATGCAATGATTAAAATATAAAAATGCTCTGACAAAGTAGCTGCAGTGTAACTTGTTGTTCATGGCTTTTTCTTATTGAGAGACCCTAGTTATGAAATAATGTCTACAAATTTTTCCTGGGAACTCACAGGGCTCGTGGCACCTTTGGCAAAAAAACAGTGCACAAAAATATGAAACAACAGAAGAACTGAATGGTGAAACACCAGCAATACTTCATATTAAATTCTCTACAGAGACAGTCTCTGTGGTTAGAAACAGTAGTGGCATTCAGAAATTCAGTTCCAGCTTTGCCATTGTACACAAGGTAGCAACTTAATTCCCCATGGTTTCTGCAAGAAACCAAGTCCTATCTCACAGAATTTATGATGTAACACTTTTTTTTTCTTAAAGTGCTTTTGGATAATGAAAATGGGGCAGAATTGGTTAATGCTGTGGGGTTTTTTACATCCTCACATATACTTAAAATTTATTTGGTGGGATATAAATGAACTGCCCATCAAGTGTGTACCTCTGACTCACTCTACTTGAGTCCAAGTTTGAATGTGCCTCTTAAAAACAGTAAGATTAAAGTCTTTATCATAAACTGCATTTTTTTTTAATTATAAGGAATGATCACTCTGACCATGTTTATTGTCAGATTAGCCATAGTGATAATCCATTCTCCATATTTTCTTGTTGTTATTTTGTGTTCCAGTTAAATTCTAAAATCTGCAGGGACAAGACTGTGTTTATTTCTCTATGACAACAGAAGACCTGAGCACATCACCAACTAAGGCTTCGATTGAACCAATGCAAGGAACAACCTGAGTGAAGAACCACAGTCAGAACACTGCTTAATAGCTTCATGAAGGAGCCTGCTTAAAATAAAATGCCAAATATCTTACTTTTTTTCTATAGCAAGATAGCACTAGTACTTCTAGCATCTCTGATATAATCCATGATATTAGACATTCCTGATATTAAAGAATAAGTTTTACAGATTTGAATTGAATTTGGGACAAGAAATTGAATAGAATTGAATTTTGGGACCTATCTCTTTTAATTTTTAGCACCAGTATTGTAAGTAGCTTTGTTTCTATCTGATCACCTCTTCCATCAGCCCTTCTGCAGGTCCTTGCTCTTATTTCACCTCTTTGTCAAACAGCATCAAGAAGGTTTTCCAAAAACAATCAGCATTTCTAACATAGCTGACACAAGGTATTCTGAGGGCATTTAGGCAGAATTTGTTTCTGCCAGGCCCCTAAGCCAAGCGTACCACTTGCATGAATAAACCAGTCTCAAATGGTTTAGAGACCTCCTTGCCTAAAATGATTGCAATCTGTGTACACCATCTACCATCAAATGCAATTCAGAGTGGTGTGTAATGTAATGTAACATGTAACACATCAGGGCACACCTGGTTTGTCCTCTGCATACTGCACAAAATCTACAGCAGCAATGCTGGCAATGCTGTCTGAAGAAACTAACATGTTATTGCAAAAACACAAGAAGACTTACTGTCTTCTTTATCCCATTAGTCTTTTCAATTAGCCTCTGAAAAAAGATGGAAGTTTTGTAATCCCCTCAACTCCATGAAAACATAATTCTAAAACTGTTACCTGCCAGAAATACTTCTATGGAATCAGAACTAATTACTTAGCCAGGACATTATATTAAGATAAGGTTTTGAATGTAAGCATGTCAAGGCAAAGAATACTTTTCACTTTATATTTGAAAACTGACATAAATTTCACAAGTAGAAAATATTCTGTTTCTACAGTGTAAGAAGCCTAATAGTTGCATAACCTTTGAAAACACAAAATGTAAACAGGCATGGAATCTAAACCATGCTTTTATACAGTAAAAATGTCTCATTGTGCTAATAGCAACTAAGATTTTAAAATTATGGCCCATATATTAGAGGATTATGCTAGTACCTATAAACAAAATAGATGACCAATGTCAATCTTACCCAGTTTATCTAAGATTTTGAACCATGCTCACATTCTTATTCTGATGCCTAGAAAAAATGTATCCATCTGGGAGAAGAAAAGGTTTCCCAGAAGCACTTTATCCCAAACAATCGAATTTGTTATGTAATAAAAGAGAGAAAGGAATATTTGTTTTGGTTATTCCTGAAATTTCCATTAATAAAAGCATAGCATGGGAAAGAAATTACCTTAAACTCTCACAGCAAATGATGGTAAGAAAAAAGATAATCAAAATAGTGCAGGGATAATGAATGTGCAATATAAAAGAACATCATTTCACTACTCAACACTAGCTCTAGAAATCTGGAATCATGGATAAAAATATGATCATTTTATTAGCCATCTTAAATGAAACGTAATGTTAATTTCATGTACATAGTCTTCATTACTGCAGTACATGTATTACTAGCATACTTTAGTCAATTAAGGCATAGCTACAAATCTGTCAGGTGTCACCACAAGAAATATAAAGTATGGAGTTGCACTGAAAATGTTAAAAGTGAACAGTAAGATTGCAGTAATAGGGATAGGCTGAGAGATAAGAAAGGGCAGGAAAAGGGAAGTCTTCAAACAGGCTAATTACAATCAGAATTTTAAAAAGACAGTTATAAATAGCATATTTCAATATAGACATGTAAGCATAAACTATCTTTAGATCTGAGCAGACATTCATTAATGAACAACTAGGCAAAGTACTAGAGACTCTAAAATTCAGACCTAAGATACATAGTTTAATACTGCATTTCATGGCTTATCTATTTCTTCTGTTTCCTCTCTCTTTCCTCTTTGACTCAGCTGCTGTACAGAAGCCCTCAGCACAGTGCAAATTAAAGAACAATGTGTAACTTTGCTAGATAATGAGGCTAGTAAACACAGCCATTCATCCTTGCAGCCCATCACCTTCTCCATGCCCTGCTTATTCCCTCCCCAGTCCAACTAAAAATATTATGCACATAAGCACATGCATATTACAAGCTTTATGCAGTGAGAAATATATTAATTTCCTCAGCCCAGGTACGGCATTTTTCATAGAGTGCATTACCTGGATTAACTAAAATAACAGAGGGGAAAAGCTGGGGTAAGCAGCCTGAAGCCCTGTGTGTGGTCAAGGCAGCAGGAAGCAAGGCAGAGGGAGAGAGAATGAACCCAAAAACACAACAGTGGAACAAGCAGCTGGTCTGAGATGCTAATTCAGCATTTTAACAAATCAATGCCACTTGAAAAGTACAATGCGAGCCCTCACTGGGTAGATGTCAGGGGACCGAGAAAATGCATTCTCAAGTATTTCACATTAAGAGGGAATAATGTGTTAATTTATAACTCTTCACCCTATACACTTGGATTATCCATCTGTGTCAGTGATTTGACTTCTTAGATTTATCAAAAAGATGCACAAAGGGAGGCATCTTCTGCCTAAGCATTGGAAAAAAATGAGTTCAGAAACAGCCTGCCCTATTTGGTTGTTGGGTAGACGGCCAGGTTGGNCACCCCCCACCTCCCCCACTTTAGATCCTTTGGTCAAACGAAGGCCTTGCTTTAGTGGTGGCTGATTGCAGTAGGTACCATCTGTCAAAAGTGACACCACAGCACAGCAAAATCTTGAATCAGCAACCTGAGATGCCATCACTGGAATTTAGTTTAAAGAAACTTAACAAAATCCCTCTGCACACCTAGCAGACAAGAAGCTACTGCAATTAAAACACCACTCTAAATGCCAGCTGAGATCTACAGATACTACCCTCTGAAATATAAAGGAAAGGAGGCCGAGGGGGGAGAAGTAGGTTGCATTTATTTTGAGATGGCTTATATGTATAAGGAGTTTCCATACAGACTTGAAGTAGAACTGTAATAAGAAAAGTATTACTGATTGTCTTGAGGTCAGATACTTGAAACTGTTTCTTAACAGAAGCAGGTTCATTTAAATTAAAAGGACAGCACTGTTTCATATACATAGAAAACACTAATCAAATCTAAACTACTTTTGCCTGGAAAGCACATCTCTTTCAAAATTTAACTTTTATTGGTTAACCTCGAATTTATTTAAAATTACCTGCATGAGAATGAAGCCTCTTTTATGTCTATTGAACACGTATGGCACGGATAGTAGCAGTGTACCTTGCCTCATAACAGAGAGGAGCAGAATCCAAAGGAGTAGTATGGAAAGCATGTCCTAATTAGGCTCAGCTCTGTAATATTTAATGCAAAGATAGTGCTTATTGACCACCTCCAAGAAAATGGTTATGCATCTGTGGCTTAGAATCAACAAACAAAACAAAATGTACAAAAAGCAAATAATTCCTGAAAATTCCTGGAGAGTATAAGTGGCTTTTACCATTTAAGAGTAAATCAAAAGAAGTGTGGACAACTTTCTAGGTGCTTGCATAATTGCCACTTCTGTTTCATTGTATTTGTACTGCACAACACTGACACTGTGGTAGGTTGGAGGGTTTTTGTCAGTTATACAATTGTGATAGAAACAGACAACCTCTATTTTCAGAACATTCATATGTAAATAATATGTTGATGAATGGAAATGAGATGCTATAGATAATATATAAGTATACGTATCTCCTAAAACTAAATGCTACTTTGCTTAGACTTCAGTACTACTGTTTCTGCCATCCCCTGCTTGCCTAGTACAGGCAGCTACAATGTCAGATGAGAGTAGGTGGCCTTTTGGGGGGGGTTCTGATGACTGCAAAACACAGAAGACAAAACATACAAGATGGAAAATAAATCTGGTATTGACATGAATGTGTTTTACAATTCCATGCATTCACATGGGGGCTTTGTGTTAATTCTTTTTCTTTTTTTTTTAATTTTATTTTTTAAAGACCTTGGAAATATCTGTTTTCCTTTACATAATAAATGCAAAATTATTTTATTTCTAAACAGGTCACTCAAGGAGCATTTCGTGTTTCTGGCACTGCATCTTTTTCTCTTCTTTTCACATGAAACCTTATAAAGGATATAACATGCATGCTTCATAAGCTTGTTTAAAACCCTAAAGAATCCTGAGGGGGTCTTTATGTCTGTTTATCAATTATAACCCAGAAAGGTACCACATATGTGCACTGACTGCAGAAAGTCTGCATCCTACTTCTCAGACAAATTTCTATTCCTGTCTGTCCCATACAGACTTCTCCCTAATAAAAGTTATCTATTCTTATCATTATAGTACATTTAATCCCCCTCTGCTACTCTTCTTCCCCCTTTCTGGACTCACCTAAGGGGTTAAAAGACTAGAGTACATTTGTGAATTGTCAGTGACATATAATACCCAGGTCCTTCATGCAATCAACTTTTACTTGACATGTATTTGCTCATCACAGGACCCGCATTACTACTGGGAAAATGAAGAAAAACCTAAATTAACACTTGACATTCAATATGGTCAAGTCCTTAATTGGCTGGGCTTCCTGAGAAAGCAATTTTCTATTCCCCAAACTGTTCGTGTGTCATGTGTGGAGTGCAGCTCTTGGCCATCACTGCTGTCCCTTGCTCACTCTAATGAGAGCAGATGAATTAGTGCTACGTGACACGATTTTAGCAGGGTTCCCTCTTTCCCTTCCCCCAGTCCTTCTCCTCTGTTAGTGACAGCTGTGTGACCGGGGGGGGGCGGGGGGGAGGGGGGGGAGATGACACAAGGACACTAAGAAATGCCAGTTCAAATGGTTCTGTGAAGACTGAATATTTTTGAAATACCTAAAGTTTTCTTGATATTCTTGGAACCTCGCAATTTAAAAGTAAAGAGAAGGAGATGGAGCACTATAAAGATATATGAAATTAGGCAAGTTTGGCTGGATATGAATTAACTTCCAGCATCTCTCCCATTCCTCTATTAACCTGTAGCAGTTTAATTAAAATGGAAATTACCTACACTGGAAAAGTAGTTTAAAAATGTTTAGAGTCACCAGATTCATTTGCAAAATTGTTTTGTCTATATCTTCTGTAAATTTAAAAAAAAAAATCACTACTATAGCATGCCTCCCAGTGTGACAAAGATCATGTACCACAAAAGAACATTTGTGTGTCATGTTTGGAAATGACAACGATTGTATTCAGTTTACTTTTAGTATATGGGAAATTTCTTTCATCCAGGATGCTGCTGCTTACTTTACAATACAAAGTTAAATCCTAATAATGGTTTCACTATCCGAACACCAGTGGAAATCCCATAAGGGGTTCAAGTCTTTCCTAAGTGTTTGCCGACTGATGTGAGAACATAATTTGTATCACTAATGTAAAAATAAAACAAATGAAAGCAATGTAAATAACTGGAATTCCAGCTGATATCAAAGAAAATAAATCAGAAAGAACACAGACTGAAGAAGCAGAATAATCAAAATAGTTGAAGTGCCCACAAAATAAGAATGAAGCATATACATACCTGAACATTTATTACTGAAAATGTACAAATAATTAGAAAATATTTTCCAGCTATATAGTTTCACTTCACTGTGTAACAGAAAAAGTAACATGTAGGACATGTATTGTGAATGAACTTCTAAAAAGTCTGGCATTGCACAATCAATTTAAGTAAAATATTTTACAAGTTATATTAACAGCATAGCTGAACTTGCCTCAGGAAGAGTCCTGCCTCAGAAAAAAAAATAAAAAGAAAGTTGCAGTTTGTAACTTATCTCTCCAAATCTGCAACTGGCCTTGTAAAGTAACATTTCTTCAGTAATATAAAGAAACAAGTGTGGACTGTTAGTTACAAAAGAATGAAAGCACAGAAAACAATTTTCATGGTACATTTCTGCAGCTATGACAAAGGTGTGCAGCTTTTTGTGGTTATGGTTGTAAATATTTCAATTAAGCAACAACAGAGTTCAAAGACTTGCTTTTTCCTATTTGCCTTTAAAACATACTTGATATTGCAGTGTTTTCAAGTTATGCAGAAGGAACACATAGGTCTTTGGCCACAAAAATTTCTAGAAGACTTTAGAAGTTCCTGTTTCTCAGGTGCTGAAATAAGCCCTCAGATCATAACAGGAGCCCCAGGAAGCAAATATAAAAACTTAAAACATAGTTATCGTGACTGCTACATCTTCACAGAAAAAAACACACACAGCTGGATGAGACCACCAGCCCTACCTGCATCAGCAGAATGCTGAAGTCCAGAGCACTTCACTGGCAAGAAACAATTCCACATTTGAAGGACATGTTGGTGAGGAGAAAGTGGTTAAGGTTTTAAAACAAAATGCAAACTTTACTCCTATAATCTTTTTCATGTAACAAGTACTGTAGCAGAAGCACCCTTGAGAAACAAAGGGCATAGTGATCTAGCTAATAGTGTTGTGGTGACCTTTGAGACACTGACTAGTCCATCAAGCACCATCTGCAATATGTACAGCATAGTTAAAAGGAGGATTATTAACTGGCCTAGAAACTGAAAAGCCATTTCAGTCCTAAGAAGAATATGAATGGAATTCACTGAACTCATACAACTTGAGTCTTTGAGTGCCTCCAGTTACAAAAGCCTTCCAATTCACAGAATAGGATCCAAAGATAATGTTGAATACATGGCACCTTGAATCTTAAATTCATCCTGAGTTTTGAAAAAACTACAGTCAAAGAAGCACTGTACCACAAATCACCTTAACTAACATCAAGACCACCTCTGCTGGTGACAGAAATCACAGTAAAGTTCCTAGGAAACAAAGGGCTACTGCCTAATGGAATTGAAAAGCATGCATTGAAAAAGGCTTAGATATTCCCAAAACTTATTAACTCTACTTGGTGCAAGATATGCAGCACCAGCATCCCGATTCAGCACCCTCAGATTTTCATCATGCAACCCTTATTACACTGCTGGATGAGAAGTAGAAATGATGGCAAATCATGGGTCTGAAGAACTACTTGCTGCTAAACTGGAAAACTCCTTTTCTTACTGCCTACAGTAAAACAGACCATTAAGAGTTGCTTTTTGATTAAAAACAAGTAAGTAATTTCAGCTATGGCAACGTGACATGTTTTAACTTGACATTTTGTTAGGGATGAGTACTTTGGAAAGCTCATAAAAAAGTGAACAGATTCAGTGGAACATTTAAGATTTACTATAAATACTCAATGCCACTGTCACTGCTGTGCAAAACACGTCAACCCGGAAATATCTGACTGAAAAGCCCTAAGGTTATTTAGAATAGAAAGTGAGATTTTTACATGCTTCACTTTGATGCCATGAGAGCAGCTGCATTAAGTTCTCTCAGTGGTTTTCAAAACCCAAATAAAATGCTTGCTCTATGTTTTAAAAGTTACTGTGCAAATGTGTGCTGCCCACCCAGTCTGTAATAGCTTACATTCACCATTTTCAGAAAAGATAAACACAGTAGAGAAGGAAATGATAATATAAAAACAGCTTGGCATGTGAAACGAGAAAAAACATTGTAGACTCTGACAAGACAAAGCAAACAAGTGTTATTTTGTGAAAATTAATAGCATCTGAAATTATACTGCTGTCCCAGTACTCTCCCCCAGCCTCATGCCCAAATTAAAGGTATTTTATCTAATTCCCAGTTGAGAGGTTGCTAAAAGTGGTAAGTCACAGCTGTGTTGATACTGAACTTCTTGAACACAGAATACCAACATCACACTGACACACTTTGCAAATGTTTCGCTACAAGCAGCACCAGACTCTTGATTTGAAATACTTAACCTAGCTGTAAAACAAACTGTTAATCTCCAGCCTCTCCTCCAGTTAAAGTCTTCTTTACAGTTCTGGAAACATACCAACACCATATTATGTTTATGCTAACCTTACCTGCATTTTGATTGGAATTTTACAGTGACCAGTGGTTCAATGCAATGGTGCTTCAGACACTGCTGAGAACAGGCTCCACTTACTTATGGTTTTAACTACATGTTTTCTCTTTTTGTTTGCACAGAAATCTATAAGACAGTGGCCTTCAATTTAAAATACAAACCAATTAACTATTCCTTCTGTTCAAAAATGTTGATATAATGTGACTACCTGACTTGCCTGGAGAATTTCAATTATGAGCAGACTTATTTTTCCTTGGATCACAATAGACAAAAAAGCACCAGATGTCAAAATCTGCACACAGATGAATGATGCTTCTTTATAGCAGATACCAGTATTTCCTTTGATACACCTTATTTAAGAAAACTGTTCACAGCACTTTTCTTTAGTCAACAAAGTTACTACTGCCCATGTAGATGAGTATACTGCAATTGACTAGTATGAAAGTTATAGCACTGCTGCAACATCTGCACAATAACTTCTGAAGACTACAAGCATTTCATCCACTTCCTGATAAGCCACTTAAAATTTGTGCTGGAGCTAGAAACATTGGCTTCAAAATCTTACAAAAGCCAATGACAAACCTCAGTACTTAAAATATGACTAATAATTGCTGCAGCCTCTGAGGTTTCACCTTCATGAAGACAGACATTTTGTAGACTAGAGATGTCTAATCCAGCAATGCAGGTTTCTATCTCCTGTTCTAAGTAGTTTTATGACAGTCAATAAAGTATTATATATAAAATTTGCTGCAAAGCTCTAGCAACACTACAGTTCTTAGGAGGTAAGGGACCACGTTTCTCCTAACTGTATCACAATAAGCTGACTCAAAAGCCTATACCAGAATTCACCTAGCATTTTTTAAACCCTTACTTAATTATTTAGTATCTTAAACTTTGGAGTTTTGTATGCTCTTGAGGCCATGAACTCCTAGATTTCTAGGTGCCAATTTCCATATATAAATTATGGCTGCAGAATAAAAAAATACCCTGAGTTACAACATGAAGAATATAAAAGATAAGAGCAATATGTTTTTTTAAAAAGTAATTAATGAACATATTTTATTTGTTTCCCTGAAACCAGTGACAGTTTTGCAGTTCTTTTCAGTGAGCCTCAGAAAGCGTAAATGGTTTAACAATGAATATTATTCGTAACTCAAAATGGAGGTTTTAGCAATCAATTACATAATAAAAATCATAGAGAAGTTATGTACACTGGATATCTGAAATGATTACAAATAATATCACAAAAATCCATTTAGAGTAGGTAAAGTAAGATGAAAGAGGAAATTATTTAGAAGTCTGATCGTTTTAAAGACTGCAGAGTTAGTTTCGAGAGAAATACATTTCAAGGGCTACTATAATTTTCTGTAGACATGTCCAGACTCTGTGTTACAGTGGCTAGATAGATACATTATTCATGTACTTCATTCATTAAAAAATTATTTACAAGGTTCTTGAATTACTATAATGTGGAGGTTTTGCATGGAGGCTGGCCCATGTTATGACTCTAACTCAAAGGAGAAAGAGAGAAAGGGTTACAGGATTCATAAAAGCATGTAGTCGAGATTCAGACTGGCACAGTGTGTGTGATAAAAATCAAATATGGAACATAATGAGACATATGGAAACACAGCTTTTGTGCAGGGAAGGATGAATCACAAGTTCACAGCTGGAATTTATGTGGATTCTTATTTAGTGGAGCATCTGTAGCCACTGTTTAGCTACACTCCCACATCAACAACAAAATGGTGCCACAGAAGAGAACACATGCATCAAGCTCCAGCTGGTATCTAAGCCCACCACTCCCTTCTTTTCCCTGAAGTCACATTTAGTCAGTTTTCTTTTTATGTTTTGTGTGTGTATTAACATGTACATGCAAGTCAGTGGACAGAACTAAAATGCCACACCTGACCACTGCTAAATTTTGGAAGGGGTTGGGGAACTGGTACAGAAGGGACAAGTTCAGAAAAAAAACCCCAGTCATTTAAAAATCTGTTTTATGTCTACCGCTTTACTATATGCATTTTAAATATTTACATACTTCATATACTTTACATGTTAGAAAAGCTTTATTTCAGTTTGGTATCTTTAAAAAAGGCCCTAAAAAAATGAGACTTGAAAAATAATAGAAATCATGATTTACATGAGAAAGAATGTGGAGAAAGACATCATTTCATGTCAGCAATTTTCACACACAACCCCCCCCATAAATACCAATTAGAAGTGTTTAAAGTGGCATTAACTTTGTTTGGGGGGATTTGTGATGTTGCTTTAGTTTTAAAGATCATTGTAGTCTATACTATGAGTTAAACCATTCCCTTCCATTGTTTTTGGAGAGATTTTGTTAATGAAGATATACGTTAATGAAACATACATTTTTATGCAAGTATAAAATTGCATTTTAAAATAAAAAAAAAACCCTAACACTGGTTATCAAAAGATTATTTTTTTAAACAGCTGGGATATACCATGCAGTTTCTCTTAAATGTGTAATTAAAATTTTGAAGAATCTAGTTTTTAAAGGTCATACTTCTACAAATATTGCATTATTTGAAACTAGAGTACAATGCTCTAATCCCTTCCTCAAATTTTACTTCTACCATTATTTCTTCACTTAATATGTATTTCAGATATGCAAGATGCAAATGACTTCCTCCTAAGGAAGGACTGAAGGAAAAGCCCTCAGACCAGTTCTACAATTACAGACTATACTTGTATTGATGTCAGTGATAACAGGATCAGGCACTTAAAACTAAAATTTTCTAGTGCTCTTAAGTATTGTTTTTCCACAGAAACCTTTTGTATCAGCAGAAGAATTTGCAATGCCTTGAGTTTGACCTGTGTACTGATAGGCTGACTACCTCAAACAAGCTTTCATAGTGGAAAAAAAAAAACAGATAGAAATTGTTTTTGATAAATTGCCAGGTAAGCCTGATAATATAGGAAATTCACGGACCATTTTTACTCCTGCCCGAACATTTTGCACAACCTTGGTCATGTCCTAAAACTCAGCTTTTTCATCTCTTCTTAGACAATCAGACCAAGGAGCCATTAATGAAGCTACCCTCAATAACAAGAAAATACAGCAGTACACGTGTAGTTTAATTTTTCCTCACTGTATAAAGAGAACAAATAATATCACTTTAAAATGACTGCTATGCCAAAACTGGAGAAGTAGTATTTTCTTTGGAATGAAAATACACTTATCATGAGAGACACTCTACATTTGTCTAATTCTTATAAATAACTTATTTTTTATTTGCTAAATAATAATTTAATATTACAGCTCATGCAACTGATTTTATTTTTTAAATATTTAAAGGAAGGCAATGTATTTCAAATACTACATCAAAAAGTAAAACAAAATTATACATATTTCCAGGTGAATTAAAATGTTTAAGTTGTCTTTCTTATTTATTCCTGCAGAGAAAAATCAACGTCTCAGTAGACTGCAAAGCAGTACTTTAGGAGGACTTGCAAAATAGTGTAATACTTTTCTATTTATATGACTTTGCCTTTGTGTTGAAAATTATTTTGTATTCTTGGAAAGAGAGAGGTAAAGTGGGAAGAAACTGGACATTATACATAGCACCAGACAAACACAATTAGTCATATACATTTCTTAATGTGAAACAGTGCTTACCATTCAGTTGTCACTATGCTAGTAAAAATCCAACATTTTTAAAAGTAGAAGCAAGATAAGAAAATATAACGAGTAAAATCTATGATAATGAGATCCTATGGCGGACAGAAAGATGCCATACCTTATTTTCATTTATAAACAAAAAATACATGTTAAGTTGAAGGGTTTTTTTCTCTCAGAAATTTAAGAGATTTATAGCACCCAAGTTAAAATTTATTTTCTTTAAAACAATCTGATCATTCATTCTTACACTCTCTCTGCTTCTTTCCCCCAACCCTGAAGTGAAATTTAGTATTGCATTAACAATGGACTAGAGGATAGGAGGATCTATCAAAATTAGTAAGTCACTGAGTAAGGTATTTTTCTTTCGGTATGCTCCACCTGCATGAAGTCCGTGTTTTGGCTGCTGTCTGTCCATGCTCTCTGCTGATGTAACCAGTTCTCTCCCAGATATCATCAAAGCTGTGGATACATTTCATTTTTTTATGTAAATTATGGCTTTGGAGAAGTCATGCCTCAACACCATTGAATTAACAAGCAGCCAATCTGTGACATAAAGAAAATATTTATAAAAATCAATCACCTCCCTAATTATTATATTGTTTGCAGAACATTATAAAACCTGTTAAGTATCAGGCATTTCTTTATAGCATTCTGTATAATGATGCAGCAAAGCATATGAATAAATCTATTTTTTGGAGAGGCTTGTATAACAAGAGCATTTTTCCTGCTACCCTTAAAAACACCAGCAGTTAAAGACTGAGCTGTTTCATAAAACTGTTTGTACATCAATGTCTGAGTGACACTTGAGCATTATGGTAATCTAGGAAATAGAATTTTGTTTAAGGCTTTGAATGCGCAAAAAAACCACTCCACCCCAAACCCTTACAATTTGTAGCACAAATGACGAAGTTTCTAAACAGCTATTATGTTTTTCCTGGAGTAGAAACAGTAAACCAGAAGCTGATCTCGCTTTTTATACCTGCTTTGCAGAACACCTTCTTCCCTGCATTCTTGTTTTTAAAAACCCTAATATTAGATAAAGTGACACATAATTTGACAGCCTACCAGTTAAATTCTGACAAGGTCAATAAAATGAGAGCTTGCAGGAGTCCCAGATGAGGAACACTTTCATGAATGCCTCCATTGTGTAAACTCTCCGTATATCCTGCCTGCAAATGACAGTCATATGCCACCAGCTGCAGGAGGCATTCCAGCAATGTCAACTGCTGTGGGGCATTAAGGCAGGGTAGAAGACTGGGTACTTCTTTATATTTTCCCCTGTCTAGAGTGAGGGCTGTCACACTTAACTCATTTAAGTGTTATTTTTCTAAAGACTATGGTGTTTATTTAGAAATGGAAGGAAATGTATAATCAAAGCCTTACTAATAGAGCTCCTCATTTTAATAGTTTTATTATATAAAGCCAGCTGGAAGCAATTTTTTTTCCTTGCATATTCTTCATTAGTTTCTACCTCCTACCTCCCTATTTCAGATGTTCTCATTGAACTGATGTATTTTAAAAAGTAAACTCTTCAGGGGACAAACAGCCTCTGAAAGTTACATTAGGAAATGTGAAAAGCCCTATGCCCACTACTCAGAAACATATCACTTCTAAGGAAAGTGCTTTCATAGAAACTCTATTTTATAGATTACCATAAAAAAAGTTTTACAGAATTCTTGCAAGAAAAGGAAATACTTGGCATGTTTTTTTTAATTAAGAGCCAAGTTTGAACACAGTGGTACAAGTTCATGGCATTAAATATTTTTAAACAACTCACTGAAGCCCACGCTTATTTTTTGTCTACTAAGTTGGGGGGGGGGGGTGGAGGGAGAGAAACTATTCAAGCATTCTGTAAGTTTAATTTACCCATTTTTCTTGAATTTTATGTTGTCAAATAAACACAAAACTCATATTTGAGATAAAAGAATAAAAATACACTGAAGAATCCTTTTCAATATTAGCAATGCCTTGGTTAAGAAATTGCACAAAGTAGAGATCAAACAGATGCTTTTCAGAACCTTCCATTTGATAAACGAAGGAATCACACATTTTATCATGCTTTTACATACAGCCACACTGAAATACAAAACACTGAACCCTCTACATGTCAGCACCTACATTCAACCATCCTTGGAAGAGAAGCTTCTCTCTCTACCCCTCATTTCTTCCTCTGGTCCCTCATAATCAAGATTGTTTTAATTATTCACTTACTACTAAGAAGAGTTTTTCTTTTTTATATATATGTTCATATATAGAAAGAGAGCAGGAAAAATTGTAGGGAAAGAGAAATGAGGAAAGGTATAAATAAATAAAGGATATCAATAATGATCTATCATAAAATGACATCTTGCCATTGTACTTCTGCAAGAGCTGTAACATCTCACAAGATGTCCCTCTGAAAGCAGCAATAAAACTGAAGTACAGAATGCAAGATCTTGTATTCTGTGTAGGCAAAGGACAATGAATATGCTAAACGGAAATCAATCTGCATAAAAAGGACTGACAATAACATCTTCAGGTTTGTTTGGAGTTTTGTTTGGGATTTTTGTGTTGGTTTTCCTTCCCCTTAATGAGAAAGCAAAAAAGACAGAACACTTTGTGAAGCCAAATTTTTATGTAAACAAAAATAATTCCTTTCAAAATGTTACTTTATTGATCAAATTATCTTTTATTGAACTGTGTTGCTACTTTTCCTATGGAGAAGTTGGCAATTCCAGTTAGCAAGGAGTCTTGTAAACATTTCTCCTCCAATTTAATTTGATGTTGAATTACACAGCCCAAATTTCATTTTGAGATTTCTGGTTCAAAAAAATACAAAAATTCAGAGGCATACTGGAAGCAACCATAATTTTTCACTGGCTTCCAAGAAAAAACAATGAAAACCAGAGCTTTCAGTGAGTTATGCATAAAATCATATACAGGCCCATAACGTCTAAGTGCTCAGAAATGAACAGAGATTTTAACAGAGTACCTCTGTTTATTTCTGGATTGTGATAAAACAGGAAGACAGATTTAGAGTTCTTTATTAAAGTGCAGTGACTACCTTTTCTTTTTTTTTTGGAAAATAATGTAATGTTCATCTCCTTCATGCCTAAAAAATAGAAAAGATTAAAACACACAAGAGCACTTGTCTTTAACCACTGCAGAGTCTTGTTGTGAAAATAATCTGCACACTGAGCTTCATGAAGTGTGCAGAAGTGTGCAGAAGGCTCACAGAATTGAACTCCTAGTTAGAGCTCACTCTGAAGTCTAATGCACTGCTATCTGTAATTCTGTACCTAAACTATATGCTGTCCTTGATCCATGACAGGGCCTCCAATGACATGAACGGAAAACACATGTTCAGATCATGGTGAGGATATGATCCTTTCCATTCTAGTTTCCTCTCACAGGTACACACCAAATGTTGAATTGTTCATCTGAAAAAAACTATATTGTACAACACTTTCATTCAAACTGCCCAAAGACAGAAGTATTGCATTGTAAAGTTATGTATCTTAAAGAAACACCCTACAGAATGTATGGAGAAAATACATATGTGGAGAATCAGGTAATCTATCTCCTTCCCTAGAATTCTGGTTAAATAAAGTTTAAAAAGAACCACTAAAACCAAACAAATAGTGTTCATCAGGTGTGTCTCACTGTAAGGGACATATTCCAAAATGCACAGGTAGGCAGACTGCATCACTGATCTCTACTGCCATATTGGTGTTGCGGTCCATTCCCAAATAAATATACTCTCAAATATCACAGTAAGTTTACCTGCCAGTGACGGTATGTTTTAATGACAACCCCTGTATAAATTTTCTCACTTTTCATTAAACTTCTTAAATTATCACTTATCATAAAGGATTGCTGACTTTTGTATTGCACATGGGAAGGAAAGGCAGGATCATAATTGTGTCATTTTGTCTTCTGAACTCCCATGTTCTGTAAGTGACAGATGACACTCTCTCCTTTCCTTTGCACAAGTGCACAGATACGCATCATCAGTAGAGGATGGGCATGCAATGGCTTCCCAAGAGAGTCAGAGTAGTGTCAATGGTACGTTGTTGGCAAGTTCGCACTGATCAAAGCAATTCTGAGATACTCAACCCCCACACCCCCTGAAAGAGATAGCCTCTCTATGACAAAATGTTGTTTGACACAGCCATAAAAGTGGCACTGTTTTCTTTGTCAGTGAAGGAAAATAATTTGGAAAACAGTTGTCAAGTATTTCAGTAAGGGGAAAGAAGCATTAGGGCATTACTAAAATGAGTGGGGTGAGCAGTAACAAAGCAACAGATGCGTGTCCACAGGCTGATGTACAGTGTCTTATTTTGAATATTTGTTAGACAGACTGATGTTAAGCTAAAGAATGCATTTTGCCTCATTGAAAAACTGAATACAGATAAAAAGACTTCCATTTAATAGAACTGCTTTTTAAGTTTCCCCCTTTCTGCTGGCAGGTTGGACAAAAAAATGAGTCCCTTCATTACAGTTTATCTAGATGGTGACATTTTGTCATTATGTTTTTTGAATTGTAGCAAAAAGCAGCTTTACTTATTTTCTTTCTGTCCTAAAAGATTAAGAGACAGCAACAATGGAATTCTCCCTATCTCCTTATTCTCTATTTCAGCTTTCTCTTTCTTGAGCCAGTATGATTCATCACCTCATGGGTACACTAGGAGCCCCAAGTTTGGAAATTCTTCTAAGCTGCAAAGAACCATTAGTCTACAAGGCAAATCCTTTTACAAAAGCACAAGCACTATTGTTTGACAAAAATAACTAAGCAAAGAAAGCCACACACAGCATATGTTTTGAACATTTCTAGTAAAAAGTAAAAGCTCTTTAAAGCTTTTGTTTCTTCTTGTGCTTTATGACAGCAGTTCTGTATCAGTGAACAGTGTGTTCCTTTGCAATCAGCACAGTGTCACAACGACCTGGCAAATGTGAATGCTTTCACTATCACTACAGCCCTTGCAATCTTGCCTCAGCTGTGACCCATTCACTTTTGCCCCAACTTCACTAAGATGCCTTACTCAGCATCTAATTAGTTAGGGAAGATTTGCCTTGGCTCTTAACCCTGACATAAGAGCAGGACTCTTTGCTGCTGTTAAATACCAAATCTGTTCTGTCACTACATTAATCAAATCCCCATAAAACTATACATGAATAAGTAACTACTAAAACACAAAGCAGAAAAATAGAAAATAGAAAAGCTATACATTTAAAAATGTTAAACACTAGTGTTTATTGCACAATATATTTCAGCATGTGCTTTAATATATGCTTCAGTGCTTCTTGCAGATTTTACAGTTTTGTGCATATATATCTCAAAGTTAAGCAAAGATCTAACAGTGTTCTTAGCACATCATCAACTGAAATATACAATGGCACAGATATGTTCAAACACTGCATGTATATATGTGCAAGATTAGTACGTATAGAGAGGAATAGGAAACACCTCGCTACATTTCAGTCCTGCAAATATTGAACACAGTAAGAGAAGCTATTAAGTGGGTTTTTTTATTTTTAGCCATGTGTGATGCATTTAGCCATTTATCTATCGCTGCGTGTACTTGTATGTCTAGTGCTCTATGCCATACAAAACATCCTGTGCTTTTGTCATGCACAATATTTTCTAATGCCTCTATCTTGAGGCACATCAGAAGCAGCACAAAATTCTGGATGCAAATATTTTTAATTTGCTAAAAGGACATGAACCATTACAGGTCTAAATGATTTTTTCCTAAAAATAACTGATAAAATTAACACACATGTCTTAAACGAGATAATGTAACCTGATAAAGCTTCTGAATTCATACCTGCATATGAACTTAATGGTGAAAAACAACAATTTAAAAAAACCACCTAGGGTCAACTAATCTTTAAAATGGTATAACAAAAATACATATATTAAATAAAATTATTATGTTTCCTGATGCACTCTGACAAAGGCAATTTTTGACCACCGACTACAAAATGCATTTTACCAGTGTTAATATTCCTTTCAAAATGGTTCTAATAAATTAGTGTATGGAATTGTAGCCTGTTGATTAATTAAGCTTGAACTATCTTTGCCTGTATACCAATATTAAAAGAATATTTACATGATATAGTAAAACACTTAATTACTTAATAAATGTTAAAATTGCATACAACCTCTACAACCAGCAATACAGGAACATTTAAAAAGCTTTCACCTTCAATCCATTAGACATTACATTGCAGCCCTATTTTTAAATGCTGGTTCAATAAAGAGTTTATATACCTATGCCTACATCAATGTTAGGAGCCATCAGACTGAAGAGTACATAAGCAGTACATGTTGTATACAGTTTATTATTTCTAGCAATATTAATGTATACTCCATATATTGTAAGTATTAGGGTTTTTTCCTTGAAATAAGCACACATCAATGCAAGGAAAAAACCCACTGAATTTACTATACCCTATCTCTCGTGAACAGACGTGTCTATATTAATATACTTCATTGATTTAATTTTTAGTTTTCTGGCTTCCCGTTCACCTATCTAGAAGTGATTTCTCTGGTGATAACTAACACATCATGCTAATGAGAGAATCTAATGTACAATAGAGAAATGTCACTACTAATAATATTTGCATGAAGTTAAATAAAGCAACTGTAAGAGAATGTCAGACAGTTGTTCTTTAATAAGATAGAGTTACACAATGAAATTATGTTGTTAATTTTGTTACATCATTGAGTGAATCCTAAATTACTATATAATGACGCACACATCCATTTATAATTCTGATATACTGCTTTTTCACTCTCACGTTGGAAAAAAAGGCTTCTGGAAAGGCTATTACCTTTTTATCTGAAACAGATTAAACATACTTCTACTTAACAAAATGGTACATGGCTCTGGTATTTTGTGTCACTGTGGGTTACAGCCATTTCTTTTACAGTCTCATTTCTGAAATTACTTAAAAGTATTTTAGAACATAACAGCCCTAAAGGTAACTGGATGAAGAAAAATGACATTTCTTATTCTGACAAATGGACAAAACATTTATGAAAGCAGACAACCACAAAAACCTGCTTTTTTTTTATCAATTAAATCCAGACCTTCTTCTCTGTTGTTAACAACTCCTTGCTAGAACTAGAATGGGCAGTGGGTGCCCTGGACTTAACCAGATGAGCATGGAAGAGAAGCCAAGGGTTTCTGCTCATTCTCGACCTGTCACTGATCAAAGTGACCCAAAGAAGCACTCCTTTTTAAAAGTTAAGATTTATGCCCTTTTAGGTTATCAGACATTCTTCTGTATACAGAATGGGATCACCCCTTTCAAGCGAATCACACACTTTTACATGGACAAAAGGTACATAGGCAAAACAATGCAGTCAAGTGGCCGTATCATAAACTTCTCACAGGTAATTTCAGGGACTTTTCCTTTTCTCATCTCACCCCACCAAAATCTAAATTTTCTCTATAATGTGAAGATGCAAATTTCTTATGCTCCCATTCTCTAAGAAAATAGTACAAAAATAAATACCATCATACTTGCCATTAGTAGCTCAAACCTGTACAATCTATTCTATTTTTTTCAAGACACGTTACTGTTCCTTGCCATAATGAAATAGGTTTTCCTTTTATTCTGAGAAAAGTTACTCATTCCTATAGTATGCAAATAGCAGTGCAGTGTGAATTGAGAAGCAAAAAGAGGGAGGGAATGCAAGGTTTTGTTTTGTTCTAAATCATTATTCTTGCCATGCACCAATCTATGTACTAAAAACATTCTTGATATTCAGTTACAACTCCAAGGAAAGGTGATAGGGCTCAGGACTTGTTTACATCTAAAAACCATGTGGAAAACAGCAGTATATTTAGAAATTTAAAGATTAAATGTCTCTGGTATTACTATGTAGAACTGGAAAAGTTTCATTAAACAGTTCTTGCAAACCATGCCAAACTTTGCTTGCAAGTTATGTACATTTCATAACTTCATGTTATTTGTACTCATGAAAACATTTTTTCTTAAAGCATAGGAAATATTTTTTAAATACTTACATTTCCAGAAGATGGATTGAAAATAATAAAATAACAAATAGATGGACAAAAATATGTAACAGAAAATAATATTCAAAATTTTAGTGATTTAGGGAGAAATACTGCCAGTTCAACAGAAATTTGCAACTGCAAAACGCAAGTCTGTGCTTATAATCTGTGCAAGCTTAAGAGTTGTAACAGCCTTAACAAATCAGAAATATAGGAGAAAATATTATCCTTAAAGGGAAGAGAAATGCATTTAGCAAAATAACTTATCCTCCTCTTAAAAGCATAATGGAAGCATACTTGGACAAAATACGTTTAGCACATGATAAACAAACAAAATAGAACAAGGTGATAAACACTGTACATGAACACATTAAATAGAGACTTTTAAGAAATAAATCTGCTTGATATTGCCACCTTTGCAGTGGTACTCTGTGTGTATATTCCAACTGAAATATACACACTGATGCAGTGTCTACCACACATTTAGTCATTTACTACATTGCTTCTCTCATTCTATGCAGAATATAGCATGACAAACACATATTCAATAATAAACAAAATCCAGCTTATACTCAAGAATTAACACATTTAAAATACTATTTAGAAAAACAAAAAAAACCTAAATAGCTCAGCTTGCATGCATAAATGTTTGGTTTGTCCTAATGAGCTAGTTCTCTTAAATTATTTGACTCCCTTTCACACTGTGATGTTTTTTATTTAGTTTTGTTTCCTTTCTATGTCAGTGTTGAACACTTTCTGGCATCCCAGAGACAAAAAGGTCTAATACTAAACATGCAATCTAATACTATCTATGTGGTTCAATCGTCATTTATCAATTGATGAT
>WAAB01001666.1:89515-103419 GCA_013389865.1 Piaya cayana | reverse complement strand
GGGGGGGGGGGATGGGGGGATAGGTAGGGGAGAGAAGGTAAAGATCAAAAGAAATGACATGAACTTTAGTAAGAAGAGTGATAGTCAGATTCCAGGCTTAGAACCTAGTACTGCCCTTTGTAATCTATTACCCTCTGTTATTGCTAGAATACCTTTTTGAGGCAGATATATTCTTCAAATCATCTATGGGAAGCATATTAACTACTTGTTAGTATATAAGTTTGGCACAAAATGTTGGCACAAACTGAATAGAACTATGTTTTTTTCTCTCTCCTTTGGCTAACTCATATCAGAATCAGAAACAGTATAGACAAGGTAAAGGCTCTAGCAGCATTTAGAACATATCTTTATCAAGTATTAAAAGAAAAATCTCATTTTCAACAGGTTTTTAATCAGGAATATGTTCAGCAAGTATTTTACTGCTATCCAATGGCATATGTGTGGAAAGATAAAAGGATCTGTGAAATCATTTTACGTTTTCAGCTCCTGGGAATACCTGCGTGCTGAATAGAAGAGGTGGCTACAGAATTCAGGTTCTACTAGAAGTTAAAACAGAGTAGAGTTGCAGCTATCTGCTTGAGTTTTTTTGAGAATTTTACGTGCTTTGTGAACTGTGTGTGAGGTTAACAGTTTTTTTCATCTTTTCATTTAAACTAATTACTTACTATCAAAGGCAAATTACATTATATGTGGGGCTTTGTGAAGCTTTTTAAAATAAAACAGTTTTTATTTCATCTCTTCTCTTAAAACTCCTGATAAAGAAATGCACCATATGGCAAAAAAAGGATAGGAAAGGTGATTACAGAAAGCCCAAATGATGCTAATAAGAAAATCTAACCAGCAGAGTGTTATATATAATGGAAACATATTTTCCCTAAATTCCATTATTCTGTTCATTTAAGTGTTAACTATTTTAGTTAAAGCGTTAATGCAAATAGTTCAAAATGATTAAACATTGAAAAAATATTTTCTTCTTTTTGTTCCAATTATTCTGCATTATTAATTAAGCTGTTAAAACATGCAACAGTTACTATCTTTTTAATGTTCAATAATATGTAAACTCTTTAAAGAGATTTTTGTTCCATGTCTCTGCTTTAGATATTAATCAAGAAAATAATTACAGAGGAATTTAGCAAAAAAATCTACATACATATAACTATGTACTGTACATGTACGTTCAACAAGGTCCAATTAGTTGGAAAGAATTTGCATTTCAGTTAGTATGAGCTAACAAGACTGTAGGGAGACAATGCAATTCTACTAGCAGGGCAAGAAAGAATGGTGTTTTTCTGTAAGCGTTAATTCCCATAACTGATCATTTTAAAATGTTACTGATCTTTACAGTATTTGTTTTTCAAACATCTAGGAGTTCAGTATAAATGTTTATATTAACATTACATGCAGCAGTGTCCCCAAGACTACTCCTGGGGAAAAAAACCAGATAAAACAGTGAGCACAGACTTATTATTTCTGCTGGTTTATGTTTCTATTTAATGATAACTATCAATTAGTTATTACAAAAAAACATTCCTTATATTTGGTGTTCATTCATAGGATGAAAAATACTTGCTGAACATATTCCTGATTAAAAACCTGTTGAAAATGAGATTTTTCTTTTAATACTTGATTCATTATAAGGTACTGGACAAAGATTCAGAAAATCTTTGTCTTTTTATGCAAGTGTTACAATATTCAATAATAATGAAATACACACAACATACACAGTTGCTGATCTCCTATCTGTATATATAGTTTTCTAAAATCTCCGTAGCCTCGACTGACTTATTGGATGGTACCTGTAATTCCCAGAGTTCATTTTGCTGCAGATGTTAACAGTTTCCGTAATTTGTAAAGACAGTAAACTGGCCTTTGCTCTTCCTTTATTCACTATTCATTTCTAGGCTTGGTTAAGTAGATAGCTGTGTTAAAGATCAGTGGTTTTTCATGTGACACATTCTGGTATTCATCTAATAGTTCATCAGGACAAAACTGTCCCTGTTCTTGCCAAAATAATGAAAATTGTCCTCCACATCGCATGACAATCAGCCCTTGCTTGTGTTGAAATAACCAAGCTTATATAATTGAGTTGTTCTGAAGACATTTTGTAACTGACTATTCCATACTGCCTTAAAAAATCTATATAATTCACCAAGTAAGAGAGAATTCTTCTATTTGTCATCACAGTAATGTGTGAGCAGAGACTGTAATGATCATGCTTACACTTTATATATGGATAGCAACAAAGTTGTGAATTGTGTCCTATCCAGGATACAATCTCATACTTGAAAATTATGCAAAGGCATCTTGATGGTCATATTCAGAGAGGTGGTGATTCTGCTGTGGAAATGTCATTATCATCACCTTCTCTGTAAGAATTATATAATGGACTCACTCTGCAACATCTGTTAGACTCTATGAAATGTTAACAGATGTCTAAAATTAAAAAGAGGGGGAGGGGATTAATAAAGAAAACCTCCTCTGAACAGATAACGCACCCAAATTGCCATATCCTAAAGAAAAAAAATTGGCAGGACTGTATTCTCTCGAAAACCTGTCATCTTTTCTTTGTGAAACACTTTTTGTTTGAGTTTTAATAGGTAACTTCTGAGTTATAACCAAAATGCATAGGACTGGTTATGTCATCATGCAACAATGAGACTGAATACTTTTTAGCCCCGTATTCTAAATGTCCTTGCTGAATCCTTCTCTATCTTATCAACAGTGTAGTGGATTTAGGAATTTTTCACTTTCATGTGTGTCACTAATTCACACAGATTCTGGAAGTGTCCATATCTTTGTTTTATATGTAATTTTGTTTATGGGTTTGGGATTTTTTTTAAGGAAGAATTTTTAGGTCAAAAGCGCTCAGCATCAGCACCTCCAGACAACTGAAGCACTGGAGAACTTTCCAGCATCCATGAAGTTTTCACTTAAAATTAAAGATCATACCTTAAAATCCCAGCCTGCTCTAAGATGTTCTTTATTGGTTTTAAGACAGATATCTAATTTATTTCCCACTACACATTAGGTGATGTGACAGAGACCTTATCCTCAAAGAAAACTATTTATTATGACTCTGAAAGTGTATGTTCCTGTTATGAAAGCTTCAGTTCCCAAGCTGTCACACTTCCACTGATTCTAATCGCATCTTTGCCAAATTAACTATCAGCACGACATACTACAAAACCCTTACAGGGACTACTGTGGACACAACACTAGCAAAAAAGTAAGTTGAAAACTGTTACCTATTGCCTCAAAGATAAAAACATCATCAGATATCACGAGGTTTTTAGTTACTCTGCCAGTATGTTCTAACAAGTCACAGAAACAAAAGAAGGGTCAAATATAAAACAAGTATGCACATCAACAAGAAAATGACATCTATAAATGCTGTCTTTCAGTATCTAACACGACCACAGTGTGAATGTTAGCAAAGATGCCCCACTGGAAGTTTGGGGGATGAAAATGAACATGAACACGGAAAATATTACTCAAATTAGAGGGAAGTTCTTGTCAGCAGTAGGTGATACATACTTCTTGTTTCTTGTTTTGCTTTTGTTGTGGTTATTTTTGTTTGTTATTTTAACAAGCCAGTACTGAGAGTTCGGGTCACCTGAAGGTCCATTCTACAGAGGAAATCACATCTATGTTTCTTGATATACTTTGTAATGGAGATATGTCAAGTATGCTACTTTATCTGCTCAACAACAGACGAGTACAGGTGAAGCAGAGAGAATCAAGAGTATCGTGATTACAGTGAATACACATACATAAATGACAAAATGCAGGTGAAATGGAGGATGCAGAAGGTTATAAAAACAAACAACTTAATAAAAGAACCTGTAAAACTACACAACCTAATGCCAAGCAATAGCAGTTTGTTTATTGTGCCCATTAAATTTTCCAAGTAATTACTTGCTCTTCACGAGGTATTGTACACATCAGCATGGCACTTAACTAGCAATAAGTACGACATGTATGTGGATAATACACTAAACTGAAGAAGTTTATGCCTCAGAAGAATTTTACATACCCAGCAAAAATTTGGTGCAAACCCGTTTAATTTGCAGACAGGTAAACAGGGCAGGTTGTTTTGCACATGTGGCTCAGTTTCCCATCCAGTCTTCACGTTGTACCTGTTTCTGTGTCAGTGTCCAAGAGACAAGGTCCAAGAGACTTTGATTTAAACTGTGTATCTAATTAAATGTCTGTATGGCCCACCACTGAAACAATAGTGGGATTCAGACATTCTATTTTGCTTTACAAGGAATTAAGGACAGAAGGTGCCTGATTTGCCATAAAACATTGGAAGATGTATAACTCAAAAATAAATATGTTTCATTTGTAAAATAAAATAGTTCAAAACCCGTCATGTTTACTGAGATGTAGATTCAGGATTCAACAGCAACTGTTGAAATAACAATGCATCAACTCTACTTATGTAAGTCATCAAGAAAGATAATTCAAATACTTCGCTATCAACTCCCTAACATTTACACATGTTTACATGCACAGATTATTACTACAATATTACACAGGTGTACCATATTTCAGCACCTTTCAGCTCTTGATTGCCTGGGTTTAATCAACATTTATATTAATATACTACTAAAGTCATCAAGTTTTGCTGTTCTTTTTTGAAAAACATCCTAAAACTGTGGAAATTGCTGGACACTGGTTTAATACAAGACCTTTACAAAACAATTTATCCTCTGGCAGTTAATTACATTATTCTTATCCTTTTAGCGAAGTGTCTCCATAACAAGCAAAGTGTTTGGTCCCACAACAGCCTAAAGGGTTTAAGTACAGGCTAAGCTTATTATCTAATTATTCAATAATATAATCTGTTGTGCCATTTCCTAGTAACAATTATTTGGTGTCTAAAACATAAATCTGTCATAATTAAATAACTAAACTGACCTAAAAAAATCCTGGTAGTTTATAGAACAGCTGAATTTTAGATGGCTGAAAAGACATTTCTTGCACAAATGCAAGACTCCACTAAAAGCAGCTATGTTTTTCTAATTACTGACGCAGTCACAGTACACAGAATTGCCTGAACTGCCCGCTGTCCTACTAGCTCTCTGGACAATTAGGAAAAGCTGCATTAGCAAGAACTCTGCAGTCTGTCTCACTTCTCTCTGGAGGGCCAGGGAAATGATGAGCTCTATCACCTGGCCAGCAGTAGCAGCAGCCACAAAGTCACCTCAGGGACTTGGACAAAGAGATTCATCTGCAGCCTTGGCAGCAATGAAAGTATGCCTTCCTAACAGACAGCCACACGACCACACACTGGCACAAAGTCCTTTCATTTGGAGCTGTTGTCTAAGTGACCTGTCACAGAGTTTCATAAAGCAGCATTAATACTGTGGGCCAAAATGAGATTGATCTTTGAGCTTTGTGGTCTCCTGTTGACAACAGTGCATTATAAAACCAATACTAAATACTTTATAAACAGGTCTCTCTCCAGTGTATTAGAAGAACAGTGCATATTTCATGCTTTATAGTTAGGTAGTCACATATCCATCAGACAATTAAATAATTTATAAGATACTCAGAAGCGCAATAATACTCAATAAACTTTCGAATACTTGAAAGCTACTATTTTGTTTGAAAACATAAAAAATACCTGCTCACCTGTTAACTACAGAGCACCAGTAACATTCAATGTTTATGACATCTTTTCATCCTCATTGCACGCAAACAAATCCAACTCTCCACTCAGTTAAAAAAAAAAGGACACTTACTAATTTTAAAAATCTTTTATATTTCCTACAACATTACTTTCATTGCTCTACATTTCAGCTTTCAGCTTGCTCTGCTTGGCATCAGACTCCTTTTTGTCCTTTTGTATACTCTGGCCAATATGGTTGCAAGAACCTTCTTCTCTGCAATGCCTGCCATCTGGAACCACCCTGCTGCATTTCTATCCCTTGTTCTCTGTCTATTTTCAGCTTTCATCTGGAAACAATATGCCTCTGTTCTCATATCTATGTCTCTTAACTTCTAGTAAAAAGGAAAAAACTTTTTAATTTTATTAACTCTGTACAGTGTTTTGTAGATAAAGTTTGTGTGAAAGATACTATACAAAGGCATTTCTATATTAAATCACAAGATTGCAGGGACAGAGTTTCAATAAAAAGCAATCTAAAAAAGCTTCTTATTCTGTTAAATTTAATATTCAAGACAATAATTTTAACAAGTGACTTCAACATAAAATGAAGAAAATGTTCTTAATATTAGTAATTCTTTTGCACTTTCAGGAAAAATATAATGAGTTGGCCTGCTTAGAGAAATTGTGGAAAAAATGCATCTGAGAATGTTCAGCACATTTGGAAGAAAATCAGGATCTGTACTTTTCTTTTTCATCCCATAGAAAAGATGATGTCTGTGTGTACTATAGTAGATGAAGAGGTACTAACTGCATATAAACACGAAGAGCATTTCTATGATACTTGTATACCGGTTAAACCAATAATACAGGAGTTACAAAGAGGTTGGCCATCTGTAGCAATAAGACATTACAGGGCTAATAAGCTTGTTATTTCCTTGGTTCATCTTCAAAACACCAAAATTCTCTTTATGAAGAAGCTGAAATTTGCTCGTGTAAGACTGTCCAAATTTCTGTTAAAATGAAACTCAGAAGCAGAATTTCGTATTATATAAGCCTGTCTGAGCTGGATGTTTATAAATTTATTTTAACTCACTTTAAAAACTGAAATTTCTCTCACTGGGAGTAGTTCCCAAACCACCACAGGCATGGACCTTTGTATAGTATTGCGGATGCCATGGTTTCACAGACAAGCCACATTAATACAGGATAGCAAGCATCTGGAACCCACAGCTGCGTGCTTTAGCCCCAAAGCACCCACAAGTCTATGCCAATTCAAACCCCTGCTCCCAACCCACAAATGAACCACACTGGTTTTCTTTAGGAGCCAGACCTGAAATTGAAGCTTTCATGTTTTCTCCAATCACACAACTGAAGAGAAGGTGGGAGTGTTGAGGGGAAAGGGACAACTCTGTTCTAAAGGAAAATCACAATGGACAATCCCTGACTTGGCTTTCACACATGTTCTACTCGGGGTGAGTTGATCCACAGGGACCTTAAAAGTGCTATTTAAAGACTAAACTAGATTTTCTTTTTACAGTAATTGCAACGGGCTTAGAAGGCTGGCACCATAGAAGCATCTACAAGTCTATCTGTAATGGAAAGACCAAGGACTTGGGTGGTGAGGTCAGAGGAGTGTTCAAGGATGGGAGAAAGAGGGACGAGAGGGTATTTCAGATAATAGTGTTGTTGCACAAGCCCTCATTTGTAGGATAGTCCTCTGTCCTTTGGCCTGCATCTAAAAGGCACAGACAGTTTTAACCACCAATTTGCAAGCAAGCCCTGTACTATCCCTTCAATAGAGCTAGTACCTTTATTACATGAACAATGGGTAAGAATTAATGTGCACTCTCCCTTACTAAAATACCTTGCATACTCTGCAGCACAATCCTTAGACCTTTCCCACTCTATACTAATGGTTCCTGAAACAAAAGGATATTCCTGATATTCCTTTTTATCATTGGGACGTGGATATTTTAGCCTTTTAAATATATTGTATATCAAACAGAAGCTTCAGCTGTTAGACATAAACATTTTACCACCTGAGTTTAAATTACTTTTCTTACTACTTTTAATCTGAAACCCAAATTTACAAGTTCCTGCAGAGTACATAAATGTCCTTTCAAAACTTCTAGAAGACAGGTTTTTTTTCTTCATACCAACCACATCTTCAAAACATAGCAAGGCTCAATAACAGCAGGGACTGATAGTCCCCAAAACAAGACTGTTATCTGGAAAATGTGAAGAAAATGTGAAGAAATCTACTGATTTCTCCCAAAGCTGTCTGAAGGGATATGAAGAAAGCTTTCCCTCACAGAGCATTTATCCTCATTCTTACATATGCTCCAAACGAGGAGGAAGACCCAGAGCAGGAAAATGTGACAATATGGCTGAGTATCAACAATATCAACCAAGCTCCCTGAGGATGCCAGCAGTTAGACTCCCTTTCTAAACACCAGTCTCTCTGTTTCAGTTTCCATTGAGATTAGCAAAACTGAACAGCAAAAAACCTAACCATCAGAAGTATTAGTTTAGGTTTAATCACTTGGTTGTATGTTAAAGACAACTATTGAGACAGCCATTACAGTGCAGGATAGTTCTGTTACAATAAATCTTCATTATCTTTCAACTCATTTCCAGGATATCTCTGACCATGTTAAAAGTCAATTTTAATGGAAAAGGGAAGAATTTTTGTAGCTGGGAAATAACCTGGGAGAATGTCAGTGGCCTATGGCCCCATTGTCCAAAGCTGCTAAACAAAAAGCTTCCAGATTTTGTTTGCTGATGAGGTACTGAGTAAGCATTTCTTAAAAGGTGATACACAGATCAACAAGTTCCAAATAGCACAAAAGCTTTCCACTCTCCACTCCAGTGTTAAAACAGCAAGCTAAAGTAAAACTTGGTAAGTATCTACAAAGACTTTTAACATCCTGAAAATACAATACTGTCTTATCATTCTGAAGGTGTGTTAGAATCACCTTAAGTGAAACTGTAAGAAAGGAAGGTATATCCTGTTTTGCTTAAAAGATGAAATTTGCCTTAGGAGAACAGTTACATGGAGGTAGAAATTCTGACTTAAAAATACTCAAAATCACCTTTTTTCTCTTTTGCTAGAAGACTGATCCACTAGGACTGAGCCTTCTAGAGAAGAATAATCTTGGTGAGTTTTAAATCAGAGACTAAAAGAGTAAAACAATGCAGAAATTCTAACAATGAAAACTTTTTCTATACTCTTACTCTCTCCTTACTTACAAGATTAATACAAAAAGAATTGAAAAACACTAAAAACCTACCAAGCCTAGCAAAATCAGGGCACAAGTAGGTATATTTGCTTTTCAAGTCACTTTTCAAAAGGAATACAGTATAAGCATCAATGTAAACACATGGAAAACTATAGATTCTCATACACTTGACTTAACAGAAGAGCTAACTGTGCAAAGGTAATTGCAGTGAAAAGAACATCTACAAAGTATCAAAGAACACATCAGCTGTTTCCTGTCAAATGTGGGGTTCTTAAGAAAATAATCATTTTTCTAAAAATTCTTTATCCTTGAACTCTCAATTTCTGTATTGCTGTGAATGCTTCTACAATCCCAGTATAAAAATCATCCCATCTCTACAGAGGAAATGGCAGTAAATTTCTGCACTTGTCTCAATCAATGACTTACCGTTATGTTTTATACTGGAATTTTTGTAAGTCTATGTACTTGAATTGACTTTTTGTTTCTCTGTTTTTCTAACACATTTGTTATTTTAGAGAATAATTAAAATCCTTAAGTACTCATTCAGAAATGTTATACTCCCCATCCTTTCTCTCTTTTGAACCCTGTCATTACAATTTTACTTACTGTCATGAACAGGTCATATTCACAAAAATGATAAAGCAATGTTTCAGTATCTTTACATGTTACACTGAATTCACTTGAAGTTTATTTCTGGTCTTTAATAAACAAGAAAGCATCACTCTTATCTGGCAAGTTGGGATCCTACACTTGTGTATACATGCACAGCAGCTGATTTTCACAAGCTATGAAGCACCAGATGCTTTGTTTTTGAGATCAGAACCAAACCCACAAAATAAATCTTTCTCAGAAGCTGAGATATTTTCAGTTTACACTTAATTTATCTCAGGATTATTAACACAAAAACTGAGAGACAGCTTCATTGCTGTGAGCTGTGTCCTATTTGTATTAAAACAAAGTCTAAGACACTTAAAACAAACCTCAGTTGATTTCCTTGCTCCAGCTGTGCTGGGTGCTGTACAAACAAAAGGAAGAGAGAGTTCCTGTCTATAAAGGTTTATAGCCTGAATAATCAAGAGAGACAAAAGAGAGATGAAAGGAAATTTCTCATTTTGATTTTTACTATTGGCAAAACTGATACATAGAGCTGGAATTTTAGAGTACTTCACATCCGTATCTCATGACAGATTTTCAAAGAGCCAAAATAGCAGGTATCAAACTACAAATTGAAAAGAGAGCTACGGGCATGACACTTCACTAAAGCTTTAAAATGAATTAAATGTAGAGTTTGTAGTTCGGCCACAAATGAAACAATACTACTGAAAAATATTGCAAAAGCTTTACAAAACACTATAAAAATGCTGTGGTTTTCTCCTTGTCTTCCCCATGCCCCAAATATACTCACATTCTTCTACTATTTCAAATACTAATTTCATTCAGTGTCTCCTATGACTCACTAAATTCAAGACATGCACTTTGTATCACAACACAGAGACAACAATGATAAAATCACTGAAATTGCTGTCAGGTTGTCCTCCTAATCCTTAAATGTGACTTGATCACTGCAGGTCAAGTACATGATTTGAGAGCCCTACAGTTTTGTTGCTGATCGTTTCACACAGGAGCATCAAAATTCACTAATTATGTACTAAGTGAAACAGAATCACAGTGGCAAGTGCCACATTTACATGTCTTTAAATACCTCCAGGGATAGTGACTCAATTACTTTCCCTTGTAGACTCTTCCAAAGTTTGATAACCCTTTCCATGAAAAAAAATTTCTTAATATCCAATCTAAACTTCCCCAGTTATAGCTTAGGCCATTTCCCCTTGTCGTACCACTTGCTACGTGGGAGGAGAGACCAATATCCACTTCACTAATGTCAGGTAGTTGTAGAGAATAACAAGGTCTCCCTAAAACTCCTTCTCTCCACAACAAACAACTTCAATCACTTCTCATAAGACTTGTTCTCCAGCCCCTTAACCAGTTACATTGCTCTTTTTTGCACATGCTCCAGCACCTCAATTGTAGTGAGTGGTCCAAAACCCAACACACATTTCTTACGTGTTACCTCACCCTCCAGGTGTTGAGTACAGGGGAAAAATTACTTCCCTAATCCTAATGTCTACGCTGTTTCTGATACAAGCCAGGATGCTGTTGGCCTTCTTGACCACCTAGGCACACTTGATAAAGGAAAAGCTTATGTCTTAACACTAGAAACTGAATGTTACAGTTCATTCACATAGCTGCCCCCTTCTGAAAACAATTTTGGAATACATTTCATTAGAACCTGAAAAGCTTGTTTCTAGTGAATTTCAATACACATTTGATTTACAAATTCCTGTAAAAATGTTCCACAGCTGGCAGAATAAATTACAATAATAAATCATTATTAAATAACTGTAAATCTTTAGAATGACATAACGTCTAATAAAAAAATACGCATGCAAAAGTGAATATTTGTGGAGGAACATTCTTCATGTAGTAGAAAACAAATTACAAAATTTACCAACCTGGCAGTAGAGTATAATTCAATGAGTAAATGTTGGAATAAAATTCACATAAATAGTGCTTAATCTACTGCGATTTCATGGTAACAACTGCATTTCAGCAAATTGCATGGTAGAGGGTGATGGTGAAAGTACTATATTTCAGGATGGGGGTTATATTAGACATTCATGTATCTGGTAGAAAACTCCCACTTTTGCAATGCATCACCAGAGGAGAACATTTATTTTCCAAATACCATGGAAACATTGATAACTGTACCTTTGGATTCTAAAAAAATAGAAAATGTTTCAGGATTATTTTGAAAAAGCCAGCAGCAAACAAAACCAACAACAAAAAATCCTTAAACACAGCACCAAAAAGCCCCAAATCCTTTCATTTTAACCGATGTTCCCCTCGATGTGCAGTAGACAGACATTTACAGTAATCCATTACTGCAGAAATCAGTTGAAGAGCTATGTAATCATTCCAAAACTTCCCATGCCTTATTTAGCTCTTACACGACTTCATTTGTCAAAGTGCAGACACAGTGCTGATGTCGCATCCAATGGCACTTTTCTATAGTCAAGATGAGCAGCAGCACCGCAATAGGCCCAGGAGTACATCACTGCTGAGTGTGATTGCTTCCACTGCCTCTTGGGATGGGTAAATTATTAACTGACACTTTCACAAGTGAGGAACTGTCTAAGATAAACCCATTAAAACTGTTAGCATACAGAACACTTCACAGTCCCAGTTTGTTAAATCTTTGTCAAAGTCATCATTTGGCCAAGCGTTTCAAATATACATACATTTTGATACATTGATCTATTTATAAAACTATCAATTCTGAAAATATCTTCTACCTTGCCTTGTCTCATTCTTCTTTGGCTGAACTAAGTCAACCTTGCAGTTAAAGGATGACTGCTAAGGAATAAATTATAAAAAAAGGAATGACAAAAGCTTACCAAAGATAGAAACATATTAAGCACTGTGATTCACCTGACTAAAAGAATTTACAAAATTCACTACAAAGACATGATAAGTAAGTAATGCAGGAAGTCCTCACCACAACCAACAAGTCAGTACAAAGTGGAAATGGTGACACAACATCAGATGGTGATAGTTGCTGAAAAAGTTAGCAGCTCAGGTATAAAAAACACTAATAACTCAAAAAAAGAATAATAACAACATTTTCCATGCATATTTTTAAAAGTTTCTCAGATGAAGTAACAAGCAGATATGTGCAAAGCCAAAAAAATCTGTTGATACTACATACATTTTTCATCTTATCTTTATGAACACTAAAGAGAATAATGATATTAAGATCTCAATTAGCTGACTCTTAAAAAAAAAGGAGACAATTACAATTACTTCCCTGTTATTTGTACTCTGGTTCAGATTTTACTTTAATCCAAAGAAATAGACAAACAAGTAACATCCAACTACCCTACTGCCCCACTACATTTAAAAAAAGAATTGATGAATCATATAGGAAGCAAAACTGCAAAACTCTTTAAGTAGCAAGTTTCTGCTTCATCCACACGCAGAGTTGCCACAGGCACTCCCTCTTACGCGAGCACGAAAGAAAAGCCATGCTTTAACTCCAATCCAACCACACTTGCCATAACATGATCATGAAAGTGCATGCAATTAAAATGGTTTGTAGATGGTGAGAACACGCCTGAACATTATGGGTATGCATCAAAGCAACAGAAAAATTTTCAGTGAGGTATGTTTTCTAGTGGATTAAGAAACCAAGAAGTAAAGTGCCACACTCTAATCCAAACCAATTTAATAGCACATCATACAAACTCTTCAAAGAGAAAAATACACTATCTCTCCTGCAGGGGTTCATTTTGGGGGAGCATCATCTAATACTTACAGGCACTGATTTGCTGTTTCAGTTCACTTTTGTCACAGTTGTGAATAGTCAGAGTAATCAGTGCCTGACAGATCTTAAATCAGGAAACCAAATATAAAAATAATTTCTGAGTGTGTAACTTTAAACTGTGTACAAATTGGGGATCATGCTTCAGCTACCTAGAAGGGATACAGCAAAGATTTACATTTAAAAATTACTTATATGCAAATTACTTGTGCAAGTGTCAAATAATATTTAAGATTATTGAGTGTTTTACCCTACAGGAAGCACAGCCAGTTTGTAACACCAAATTAACAGAGATATTCAAAAGCATTACTCCAGTATCTGCCTGTGGGAGTCTGTCCATATGTACGTGTATCTAAGTGTGTGTGTATACATGTACCCACATAGCATCACCCAATGTTTACACACACACAGTCACTACTGTCGGAACTAGAGGAGCAACATGTGGCTCCCATGGTCCAAGAGGAGGAGGTCAGAGCCTTGCTTGCCCAACTAGACACCCACAAGTCTATGGGGCTGGATGGGATTCACCCTAGGGTATTGAGAGAGCTGGTGGATGTACTGGCCAAACCCCTTTCCATCATCTTCCAACAGTCCTGGAAGACTGGGGAAGTTCCACTGGACTGGAGGCTGGCTGATGTTGTGCCCATCTACAAGAAGGGTCGCAGGGAGGACC
>WAAB01001666.1:68040-82228 GCA_013389865.1 Piaya cayana | reverse complement strand
AAGAGGAGAGAAAATTAAGGGAAAGAGGCTTATTGTCAGTAACGCAAACACAAGCGATTTTTAGGCCCGCTAAATGAAATCAATATTAGTGCAAGTATTACCACTTGCACAAATGCAGCCAAATTTCCACATTCAGTATCTACAGCTAAGAAAATGTACATGTAGTGATACTTAAAAAAGAAAAACAAAACAAACACCAAACCATAATGTGTTCATCAAACTAAGTTTGCTTTCTGTTATTTAATTAACATTTGTACATAAAGAGGCAGTCAGAGGCCAAATTGGGGTTGACCAAGCTATGCTTGATGAACAGTCAAAAAAATAGTGACAGATTTTTGAAGCCAAACTAACATGTACTCTCTTAGCCCTCTTTTCCAATCAGATTAACAAAAGTAATTACAATTTTTTTTACCTTGAGATAAGACAAACAGTTATTTGCAGTCACAAATGGACCATTTCTCCATTTTGCAAAAAGTAAATTTAAATTTCTTTTATAATCAGTACAGTTTAGCTACTTGTAAACTGATGTATAAGCCTTCATAGAAGACAAACAACAAAACTTAAAAGCAATATGAAACCCCTCCAAAAGAATAGTAATCACACCGCTAAAAAGCAAATAAGCGGACAGTAAAGCTTAGGGGAACAGGAACTGTCTTCTACAGCATTAAATAATAAGTTAAAACTGCATATCTGTGCTAGGCAAGAAAAAAATGAAAAGAACCCCTAAAGCATTATCCATCAAGCATAAGTGAATAATGAAATAACGAATATGTCTATACCCTTGGTCTTTAATCTTACAGTAAATTATAGTATTCAAATATAGTATTTTACGCATGCAGTCTGATAACACTTTCTATCTTTCTTGGAGATTTTGTGANTCCAGAGATCTAGGACAACCACAGTGATTCTGTGATTTTGTGATTTCTGTTCAGACTCATTCTGCTGCACCTGAAGACCCACATAGGTTGTGAAAGACACCTTTTTCTACATCTACCTGGTAAGACTTCTAAGTGAATGGCTTGAAGATTTGAATAATATCATTCCATGTGTAAGAAACATACCTCGTTTAAACAAACAAACAAACAAACAAACAAACAAAAAAAGCCACTCAGACTACTGCACTTGTCAGTTTACTAGCACAAGCTGTTGATGGTGCTCTAACATAGTGCCCTCCTCACATTTTCCGAAAATAGTATTGGACTAAATCTAATTTTAAGGCTTGGGCACTCTAAGCACCTCTTTCAGACTTCCCCAGGTTGCTTCAGGAAGCACTCACTACTATAGACACTCAATGTCTGGAGGAAAAAGTGTATGCATGAGGGCAGTACATCTATTTTCACCTGCCACAGTTACTCTTAAAGAGAGAGTAATGTTCTGGTCCAGGACAGCCGAGATAAGTACAAAACACCTCTCATGGCTGGTACATGTTATTTTTTTTATTTTCTTTGCACAGAACGAAGTGCACTACTACAGAATTGTAACTTACACGGTAGACAGTAGCACCCAGCCAAAGTGGAGGTAACAAGCAGTTTCTGCTGTCGTTTGACCCACTCAGTATGTATGTATGAAAAGCACTGGTNGAAAAACAAAACAAACACCAAACCATAATGTGTTCATCAAACTAAGTTTGCTTTCTGTTATTTAATTAACATTTGTACATAAAGAGGCAGTCAGAGGCCAAATTGGGGTTGACCAAGCTATGCTTGATGAACAGTCAAAAAAATAGTGACAGATTTTTGAAGCCAAACTAACATGTACTCTCTTAGCCCTCTTTTCCAATCAGATTAACAAAAGTAATTACAATTTTTTTTACCTTGAGATAAGACAAACAGTTATTTGCAGTCACAAATGGACCATTTCTCCATTTTGCAAAAAGTAAATTTAAATTTCTTTTATAATCAGTACAGTTTAGCTACTTGTAAACTGATGTATAAGCCTTCATAGAAGACAAACAACAAAACTTAAAAGCAATATGAAACCCCTCCAAAAGAATAGTAATCACACCGCTAAAAAGCAAATAAGCGGACAGTAAAGCTTAGGGGAACAGGAACTGTCTTCTACAGCATTAAATAATAAGTTAAAACTGCATATCTGTGCTAGGCAAGAAAAAAATGAAAAGAACCCCTAAAGCATTATCCATCAAGCATAAGTGAATAATGAAATAACGAATATGTCTATACCCTTGGTCTTTAATCTTACAGTAAATTATAGTATTCAAATATAGTATTTTACGCATGCAGTCTGATAACACTTTCTATCTTTCTTGGAGATTTTGTGAACGACATGATATGAAACACAATGTATTTAATGAAAGGTTTCTAAGCTGATTTCCCTACAGGTTATTTTCTTTCTTTTCTCTGGAACCCATACTAAGGATATACAGCAGGGACCAAGGGTGTATATAAAAATAAACTACCAAGCGGCACCAGAGCCGATACCCCATTCCTACAGGGGCAAGTGAATTATTAGATCTGTGTCATGATTTTTTTTTTTTTTAATATGCCATTGTTCCCACTTGAGCACATTAAATTTTCTATATCCACTTTTAAACCAATATTACCTTTTTTCTCCCCATGGTCATAATGTTCAAAGTATACATTAAGCCAAACCAACAGCTTAAGTCACACACCAGTTATATGTAAAGTAGGATAAACTATAACCTTTTGATTTTCGTCTCTATGAACTTATACTTCCGTGCCTAAAGAAAAGAGAGAAGCATAACAAACCAAAGTGACTAATGAGGAAAAAAACCCCTAATATTATTTTTGTATTTGGTCATGAACAACATTTTATCTGACTTTGTATATTCATAATAGTATATTACAACTGTAGATACTTTTTTTTTTTTGTTATAACCACTTTAACAAACACAAGCCTTTCAAATCAAAGGTGAAGCATTTTTGTTTCAAAGATGTGATTGCCAATTATTTTTGCACTAGTGCACATAAACAGGAAGGACAAATTCTTAGGTATGAGTTATATATTCTTGTAAAAAATAATTGTATATTCTATGAAGACTGATTCTTTTTCTAGAGAAATATACAACAACACAAGGGAAATCTTGTAACAGCAGCATAACTGAAGTGGCAAGACACAATATTAGAAAAACGGAGCTACTTTCATTACTGTGATGCTGTGTGTCAGAATGTCTCTCCTTAATGAACCTATTTCCAATAAGACTCTGGGTGCAAAGAGACTATTTAGAGAGCCTACTGTGTCTATAGTGAGTCCTTCAAATATCTTCCCACCATTAGACATGCCGCATTGACCAATTCTGTCCTGATTGCTGTTCTTTTTAGTATCGAGGGACACTCTTGCCCAGACAGACCGATGGATCAGAAACTGCACTTCATAAAATGTTTACACTGTACACACATTCACACAGTGATACAAGCAACAGAGTCCCAGATCACACAGCATGTTGAATGTGCCAGTGTCATCTCAAGCTTATGACTTTCCAATATCTACAAAAGGATTTGGTTTAAACTTTGCTTCTGCTGCCTGCCTGTCATTCTAACAAAAGCCAAGGGGTTTTTTTACCTGTTCAGAATGTAACCTAATCCATGGGTCATACGGGAACATTTCAGGCAAATGATCTGTATGTCACAAAACCTTCTTGCTCATATGAGACCGTCTCTTAATTGCTGACTATAGAAAAGGACCACAAATGTTACACCATCAAAGAAAAAAAAACTTTGCTATGAATGAACAAAACAAAACTTAGTATCCCTAAAAGATTCTGAATTACTACTGTTATTGACAGCAGAAATTAACAAGGGATTTTTCTAAACAGTAATTATGGAAATAATTTGCTACTGTGTCCAGCCCAGTAAATTAGTGCCTTTGTAAGAGAATTTGTGAGGGTAGATTGATGCAGTCTCAGATTTCCTATCAAGGCAGTGGTTTACTTATTAGCCACTAATTAATGTGCTTTATTCTCACCTTTCATGAACCTCATACCAAACAGGCTATCCACAAGAAGACTTTTTCACATTTTAGCTTTTTTGTGGTCTTAACCTTCTGTCCTCCTAAGAATAATTTACCTGCCACTTCCAGTTGAAGGCCTCAAAACCCATGCACAAGTGACAGAAAGCATATGGTATATGAAAGACTTGATGATTAATTTACTAACACAGATCAAAACCTATGCACCTTATGCTTGATTTAGTACAGGACATAACTCGTGTTACCAGTTGAACACAGAACCTATGAGGGAGAAAAACATTGGGTTTTTTAAATGCTAAAGGTAAGTTAAAGCATAGGTGGTGAAGAATGCTCTCCTCCACATAAAAATTGGGAGACTGTATATGTTTTTAGAGGAAGAGGCAGGTGCCTTAAGATGTCAAGGAAGAAACCTTAACATTTCTAGATTTTGTTCTAGATTTTGTTTAAGGCATGAGTAGACAAGGTCCTGAGGGACATGGTTTAGTGTTTGATGGGAATGGTTGGACTCGATGATCCGATGGGTCTCTTCCAACCCGGTGATCCTGTGATTCTGTGATTCTGTTCAAAGAACTAAGGAAACTCATCTTGCCAAGAGCAACCTGCACAGACAGATGAAACACAGGAAGGAGGCAGGAGGTAGTATTATCCACCCTTTTCTGTAATAAGGAAATTTAGACAGAGGGATTAAAGCACACACCAAGAAAGTGTAAGCCACTGAACAAATGCAGAAGCTATTTATATAGCTTAATGCAGAAGTGTGATGAACATCAGTAATTACTGTTGATAAATTTATGAAAAATGGTATTACATGTAAGGTGAATGAACAATACACAAGCAGACACAGAGTTGTTCTAAAAGCAACAGTGGAAAGTATAATTAACCTTTCATTCTCTTCAACTGAGTCACCAGTTTAATCTATAAAAGACATTTATGAAATTGAAAGAGAATAATATTTTGGGCTGAATTCTTTCCTCAGAGACACTTAAGTCTTTGAAATGTGAATACTACCTGAGAGGCAATTTTGGCCAACAGACATATTACATTACATACCTTATTAGCATGGGATAAATACTTAGAGAATTAGCAAACAATTCATTACATTACACTGATGACATTTTCTACATATATCATGCATCTTCTATGACCTGTTTCCTTCTAGGCTTTTGGTTTGTATTTTCCACATACAAATGTTTTCTTCCAGTGTTGTGCCAATTTAACATTAAGAATACATGCCCATCTTTCATTCCACTTTCTCCCATATTGATACACTCACCAACTATTCTGGTCTCCTGGCAAGCAGGCATATCTCAAAGCTAAATTCCCACAGGTTGCATTTATAAATTAAAACATTGAGTGACACACATGACCAGGTTAACACAAAAGAGCTTAACTGCACTCCTACGCAGCTTTTAAATTTGGCATCTCCAGCTGGACTACCATTTTCATGATGGGCATGTTGAGATCACAGAGCCAGTCTCCCTAGGTTGAAGTCTTCTTAAGTCATCTAGAAGAGAAGCAGGCCTTCCACTGTAGAGGCTAGTTGTGAAGCACTGCTTTACTCAACAGTAGTCAATGGGGACTTTGACGATCTGTAGCCAAGGCTACCTGTACAGAACAGATGCTGAAGGCATCTTCAAATTTCACTCACAATACTATTCTTCTCTGAGATTCTTGGTAACATGTAACTTTAAAAAAAAAATCCAGAAAAAAACCATGAAAAATGAGGGTGAAATTTGCTGTACTAGTTAAGTTCAACAGTTTTGCTGTTGTTTGTTTATTTGTTTGGTTTTTGTCAAAGTAACTAAATTGAAGTTAGCCCCTGTCCTAAGTGGCCACTTTAAAATTTCCCTAAGGATTCCATCACAATTTTACTTGGCCTTTAATAAGCCACTTCAGCTAGGTCCCATGTGACTTGATACATACTTCACTTTACATGTAAGAAATACGTATTCATGAACATCATGTAGGGCCTACCGCACCTGTACACAAAGTTTCATGTACAAACTCCAGTGTTTTCCATTCTTCCTCCATCCTTTTCACACCAAACTAAAAACTGGGATTGTCATTTCATCTTCAGTCATAGGGATTAAAAATATTTCTCTACGGTCATCAAGAATACAAGGAAGGGTGCCATAGATAACACAACTTCCTCTCTATTATTTTATCTAGTTAAACAGAAGTTCTTCAGACATGTCTTATTCCATCACAGATTATGGATACAATTTCCCAGTTTGCATCAGATTTCCTCACATGTAGCTGCAAAGAAAGTAATTTTAGATGATACACTGATGTCCCCTTCAGAAGCCAAATCACCAGCTTTGCAAGGGAGGCTACCCTGCTATCTGAATGGCTGATAAAGTGTTTCTTCATTCACATTAGACAAATGAAAGCAACTCCCCTCCAGCTCCCACAGTCAAACTGATTTAAATTTGGATAATTTTGCCTGAACTAAATGTGACGGCATTCATACATTTTCTTCCACCAGCAACATGGTTGGGGAATGACAAGTAGTCTCTTCTGCCTAGAGAGTGAGAGACAGAAGATATCTGTCCAGAGCTGTAATTCTTAGAAATAAGAAAGTATCTGAGATGGCTAAGACATCACATCTATTTTTTTACTGCAGTTGATGGTGAAGGGCACTTTTTATGAAAAGACAGAACCTGTCTGTTATGGCATCTTATCACTTCTAGCTCTGAAGTCCCACTTTGACACTGCAGGAAAAAAACAGCATCAAGAGGCTGATTGAACAGGTTATACTTTGTGCACACAGAAATGCTAAGTTATTATGTCTTTCTTATGTATTCTCACACACAGAAGAAAATACATTTTTTGGCAAGCTAGAACAGAACAAAATTTGAAAGTGTAAGTATTCACAAGAAAGGACACTGATAATACGTAAGTGAAACAAAATAAAGCTATTACATGGACACTGATAATACATAAAGAAAACAAAATAAAGCTATTGCATGTAAGAAGTACATCACTGGGAAGTGAAATATAAAACAGAAATCAAGTAATAAATACTGTAATGAAGTAGGTATAGAGCTAGCAAAAAAGCAGATGGAAGGAGAAATTAAAGGAGATAGTTAACATCAAATTATGCCGTATTTTCTGAATTTGGTTTCAAAAGAACAAATTCAGATGTTGCATGTACTCAAAGTTTTTGGAAAAGTAAATGAAATGTTCTGTACATTGCACTCCAAAAATCTCATCCTCAACTTACTATACAAATGAAATCCAAACACAAACATAATCGTAAAACTTCCCCCTTTCCCACAATCATACAACTAAACCAAGTAACCTGTTAAGATTATGAATTCCAATGCTTTAGTTTCAAATTGTTAAGCAAAGATTTCCTTAGTGAAAATTAATTGTACTGGCACTGAGGTACAAGAATATCTGAAAATTTCACATTAATCTGGGTCTAGCTATACATGAAAGTGATTATGGACAGTGCTTTGCAAATCAGCTCATGGGGCTCTAGAGCTGCATTGTTGCTGTTGTCCCCATGATAAAACCTGTCAGATTTCAAGAAGTATTGCTAAATTAGCCAAAGTCTTATTGAAGGTCTCCTCTTTGGTACCCAGAGGTTTTCTAACTATTGTATCTTAAAAAAGAAGAGAACTATCTTCATCTGGCATAGATTCCCCATGCCATTTTTTCTGGTGTATTCGCACAGTATATATGCAGACCAAAATACATAAGATCTTAGTTACCATAGCAGTATATTTAATTGTTTTTTAAAAGTATTTTACATTGTCTTTTTAAAAAGTCTTTTTTAATTGAATGAATGTGCCATATCTTATACTGTGAGAACTACTACAACAGAACTACAGGTCTCCAGAGATGCACTGATGGTTCCTAATACAACAGATTCTAAATTCTATGCAGTTCATTGTGGTAGCTTTCTTTTCACACCTAAAAAAATGTTGATAGTTTAATGAACTACACAATCTGAACCAGAGTCCAAGCTAGAATATAAGGTCTGTAAGCCTTTTCAAAAAGGACAATGAAACACACTCTACACATATCTGTACAGGCTGGAGAAGTGGGTCTGTATGAACCTCATGACATTCAACAAAGCCAAGTACAAGTTTAAATATAGGATGAGGGATGATGTGATTGAGAGCAGCCCTGCAGAGCAGGAGCTGGGGATGCTCATTGACAAGAAACTTGACATGAGTTGACAGTGCATGCTTGCAGCCCAGAAAGCCAACCATATCCTGCGCTGCATCAAAAGAAGTGTGGTCAGCAGGGTGAGGGACTTGATTCTCCCCCTCTACTCTGCTCTTGTGAGACCTCATCTGGAGTATTATGTCCAGTTCTGGAATCCCTAACATAAGAAGGATATGGAACTGTTCGAATGGGTCCACATGAGGGTCATAAAGATAATCAGAGGGCTGGAGCACCTTTGCTATGATAACAGGCTGAGATAATCAGGGTTATTCAGCCAGGAGAAGACAAGGCTCCAGGGAAACCTTATAGCAACCTTACAGTACACCTGAAGGAGGCCTAGAAGAAAACTGGGGAGGGACTTTGTAGTGATAGGATGAGAGAGAATGGCTTTAAATTGGAAGGGGGAAGATTTAGATAAGATATTAGAAATAAACTCTTCATGATGACAGTAGTGAGGCACTGGAACTTGTTACCCAGGGAAGTTGTAGAAGTGTTCAAGGCCAGGCTGGATGGGGCCTTGAGCAGCCTGGTCTAGTATGAGGTGTCCCTGCCCATGGCAGGGGGTTTGAAACTGGATGATTTCGAAGTTCCCTTGCAACCCAAACTATTCTATGATTCTACGATTCTATATTTTAAACAATTTCTTAGATTTTGTAAACTAAAGTAGTTCTGATTTCAGTGGAGACTGTATGATTTACACTGGCTACTACCTATTCGTTTGAGATACTGGAAGATAACATAATCAAATAAATTTATAACTTAGAAATATATTAACAAATATCAACATCTAAGGCTCAACTTTCCTCTTCTTAAAAACCTAGGAAAGGGTTAGATTTTGCAGCATACATAAAAACTTATGAAATGGATTCTGGAAAACAAAAGGAGGATTTTTACTCTGATCTTTTAGAATTTTACAGTATTGCATTACTTGTTTCTATTTTATTCCAAGACAAAAACTACACACACCAGTTCACATTCAGATCCAGGCCAGGTTAAATGATTACCTACAATAAGGTTCAGAAATATAAAGGAATTATTTGCTGCTCAGTCAGAATTCTGTGTTTTGTAATGGATGTGAAGTAACGTTTGGACATTAACAACACTGGAGAACAGGTTTTGTTTTGATTAGATTTTAAATATGGTATAAAAATAAGAGGGGGCATTCTCCCTCACAAGAAAAAAAAGAAATAAAAGGAATACACTTCTTCAACATATGCACTGTGTTTCTACAAAGCATTGAACAAGAACTCCATGCTGTAGTGGCTGATAAAGCACTCCTTTAAAGAGCAGGTGTCTCCTTTACAGAGCAGTGGACCTTTTGGCCCAGGCCGCTGCCATTGAGAATACTTTTATACTCTTTCCATCTGATTTAACAGATCTGTTATGTACTTCACCATCTCAGCTATCTAGCTCATTTCAGCTATGACCCACAGACACATAAACACTTTAGGAGAATGGATAACAGCAGAAAGACCAGCTTCTTAACTGAAAGCTTGTCTACACATTTAGCTACTTGGGAACAAAAATTCAAGGACATCAATTGCAGAAAAAATGGGTTTGAATTACTCCGTTATTCCTATGAAGACACATGCTCTAGGAATGAGTCAGTCATGATTATTTACTTTTATACCATATGTTATTAACATAGGTAAAAAAAGATCACTACCCCTACTGCTCACTTCACTAAAACAAATAAACTTTTAGGTATCCACAAACCAGAAAACAAAGCATCTTGTATATTTTCTATAAAGCTAAATTATGATACATGACACAGATACTGTACAAGACTAATCTGGAACAATTTCTTCATGCACAGGAAGAAAAATGTAAAGAAGAAAATATGATAATTAAATTTTCAAAATAATTAAAAGATAAAATTCAAGCTTTTAAGAAAACATTTTATCATCATAGTAACAAAAGAAAGATCTTTGTATTGATAGCTGCCTTCCTCAGAAAGCAGTGTTGGTGAAGCAATAGCAAGTAGAAAAAACATTTTGACAAGCAAACAGAAAGTAGTAAAGAATTTGAAAGGCAATGTAGTGAAACTTGTTGAACCAGATCAACTCCCATATCATTAAGAGAGATTCTTAGTTTGAAAGCAACTTGCAACTGCGAGATATCCATCAGCTGTAAGGCTATCTTGACATGAAATACCACGACAGAGAGTTGTACTATTATAAAGGGCTGAAGCCTCATTACTAAAGAGTTGTAAGAATTCTAAGACAGTGCAGAGTTAAGCTTCTTGGTTCCAAATGGTTACTTCTGCCCTCCTAACACAGCATAGTTCATGTGATGCAGAGCTGGGTTAAATCTTGTATAATATTTGGATTTTTCTTTCACAAAACCATATGGTGACTAGGACCTTTTTAAAAAAACTTTATCAGTTGAATGACAATGATAAAGATTACCTGAATAAAATCACTCTAGAATGGAGACTTACTTCCATTTAGCAAATGCAATGGCAATTTCAAGAACAGACCTGGGCATGGCCCTGGGCGATCTGTTCTAAACATACCTGCTTGAGCATGGGAATTGGACAAGATGACCTCCAGAGGTCCCTTTCAACCTCAACCAGTCTATGATTCTGAGAACAGCTTCCTCAGGTCTAAAACTAATGGCTTCATGGGGTATAAGAAGATTTATAAATGGAATGAGAAGGCACATAATACTTTCAGGTACATTCTGCTGAAGGCTTTTCTTTGCAGCATGAAACCTGTTTCCATGTTTCTTGATGTGGCTAAAAGCCTCCTGATATGGATGACTGAATTTCTATGTATGCAGAAGACAGCCTTTGTGACCTGGACAACTGCATAGGAAGGAATTGGCTTCCTAAGCCATATCTTTCATTCATGTAATGGATAAGAGAGAAGCCCCTTTTTCATGCAGTAAGAAGTTTAAACCTCAAATGTTTTACTGTTACTCTCAATGACTTGTCTTAGTTGGCTATAAGTAATAATGATGTCAAAACTAAGAAAATCTTCTCAAGTAGTATCCACTGTTAGTAAGTATTGCTCATCAAGGAATAGAAAGACGCACAGAGACATATGGAAGATCTGAACAGAGACCATGGCACCACAGAAGTTATGGGTATAATTTGGCCTTAGTGTCCCCCAAAAGTAACATCAAATTCAAATATTATGATGCAGGAAGAATAATACCAGTGACAGACCAAAAAGCTCCATCTACTTCTACATGGCTAGTAAAACACAGTAATCAATCCAGATCTTTCAGCCCTGACACAGGACATATTCTTTTCAGTGAACAGTCATGTCACCCTCAAGAGTCTTCCTTAAATCAAAAAGTGGCACTTATGTGTGTCTATCAAAACAAATACACACATATTTTAAATCAAATTTTCACTGATCTGTCTTTCAAAGGATGCAACATCAACTATACGAGTGTCATTCTGCTCTTAGACAGTGACTAAGATTTACAGTAAGTGTGTTTAATAGGAATCAGCTCTACACTGATTTCACTATGAAGCTCCAAATGGATCACAATCTACAAAGCACAAAGATGCACTATAGTGACAAAGTTCAGTATGTTGCATTATCAACATTCTAAGTATTAAGTTAATGTTTCCAGGGAAAAACATTGTGTTTCACTGAAGAAAGAAACAACATCATCCACTTTCCCTAGACTACTGTTTTTTCTTTTCTGAACAAGCTGGTAATTCACCAACACCATTGATCTCCATAGAGAAACATCAAGAATAAGTTTAATTCATCCAGCAGATGTAACAAAACAGAACTTAGTTTTACTATAATGTCATTTACATGGCAGTTTTTTCCTGAGCTGCCCACCAGCAAACCCAAATTAAAAATATCATACAAAGTTACTTGCCAAAATGTAATGTCTTACCACAATCCCATTTCCACTTACTGTACTGCAGCATTTGAAGTCTCCAGTCAGAGTCCCAATACAGTAGACAGTGTAGAAAATTAAAGTGAAAACTAATTCTAAACTAAGTAAGCATCATTCCAGTGTAAAAGACATAAAAACAGTTTAACTGGATCACTGGAAATTCCCTCTGCATGAAAGGAATTTCCACAAGTACTGCAGAATTAGCTCATGGTACTACTGTACCATGCTCTTCAAAGCCTCAAGCATGGGAGGGGTGGTTCAGGAAATGTAAGTGTTGTCATGGACGGCTACAGGCCAGCATAAACTAATCCTTCACATCATGCTAAAAGTCAAAATGGTCCAGGACAGACCAAGAATTGGAAGGGAGACAAGTCTACTCTGTTTGTCTCCACCCCTCCCATATTTGCACTCAACTTACTCAGTATACAGAATTGCCCGTGTATTGCTCTGTTGCCCCACAAATTAAAGAAGAAAGCACAACTGTACAGAATACATTCAATTCCTACATCATAATTCACAGAATCACAGAATCACCGGGTTGGAAGAGACACATCGGATCATTGAGTCCAACCATATTCAACAACCATTCAACAACTATTCAACAGAAGGTAGCTGTAAAGGGTAACAAAACAGTGAGGAATTTAAAATTTACAAGTTTCTAAGGACAAAAGAAATAGTAGGTGACCAAAGTCAAAAATTAACTTTAAAGGAACAATGCGTGGAAAAAGAATTGACTTGTTTCAAAGATGTACTAACAAATGTCTAATGGAACAGCATCCTTTTTAAGGAGACAAAAATCCCAAGATAACTAAATGGCAAAAGTAAAGAGGCAACAGAAGAAATATTGATGAAAAATGCAGTGTAGATGCAACTAAAACTATCAAGAAGAGATGATTTAAAGGAAAAATACATGTTGGGAGCTAGAGTGAGTAAAAAAAGAAAATTGCACAGGAGAAAAGTAGAGTATCAGAGGGGACAGCAAGCAATATAGTGAAGAATAATAAGGCTTTCTACAAATACATAAAAGAAAAGAAGACAGTAAAGGATAAAATGAACGCATTAAAGTATAAAACAGATGCTTAGATACAGGACGATGCAAGGTAGATGGTAGGATTAAATACGTCCTTTGCAGGCATAATTCTCTTCAGGAACTGTGAAGAAAATATTGTGAAACATGAGGCTAATACTAGCCTCCCAGATCAATTACATCGCAACATGCTGGTTTTACAGCTCAGTACAAGTTAGTAAGGACAAATGTAAATTAATACACTGTTTCACATTGGAATCATCTGGTGCAAAAAGGACTGAGAACTCATCACTCCCTCTGCCTCTTACTTGGGGTTTCGTGTTAATCAGACACAGATGAGTCAACTGCAAGTAGCCTATACTGTGATTACTTTTTGTATCAGACATAATTTCGACTCCATCTGCAGTACGATGGGATATCCAGGTACAAGGGATTATATACTAAAAAAAAAGACAAGATTCTAATTTCAGACAAAAGCACATTAATTGGAAACCCTTCAACAATCAAATTTAGTCAAGCTTCTCAAAGAATAACCAAATTAATATTTGAATGGACTTGAAGGAGCAAATTTATGCAGAATCTAACAAATACCCTTTAAAAATGTTAATAGTTTAATCACTCAGTAGGAAAGATTAACTTCAGTATTCAGGTGGTAAAGTGAAAAAAACAACAGTTACCTAAATAGGGAAAGAGCAACCACAGGTTCCACAGTGCAGAAACTGAAGGCAATTTACCCATATTTTAAAGGTGTCTAGCATTACTTTAGAATTAAAATATCAAATTTTAAATGTTTTATTGACTGGTGACAGTGTGCCCTTTAGATCAGCTTGACTTCCATTTCAAAAGTACATTCACAATGATGCAGTAACAAAATATGCATTAGGAAAGAATTCTGGTACAGTAACAAACCTATTGAAAGACAAAGGAAGTTATTCAGGACACATCTGTATAAACAGCAAGTCATGACCTGTATCACAGAATCACAGAATCACCAGGTTGGAAGAGACCCATTAGATCATCGAGTCCAACCATTCCCACCAAACACTAAACCATGTCCCTCAGGACCTCGTCTACTCGTGACTTAAACACCCCCAGGGAAGGCAAATCAACCACCTCCCTGGGCAGCATATTCCAATGCCCAATGACCCTTTCCGTAAAAAACTTCCTCCTAATCTC
>WAAB01001666.1:57984-67784 GCA_013389865.1 Piaya cayana | reverse complement strand
AGTGGTCCAGCCTGTTCAGATCCCTTTGCAGAGCCTCCCTACCTTCCAGCAGATCGACACTTCCACCTAGCTTAGTGTCATCCACAAACTTGCTAAGGGTGCACTCAATGCCTTCATCCAGGTCATTGATGAAGACATTGAACAGGACTGGACCTAGCACTGAGCCCTGGGGAACCCCACTTGTGACTGGCCTCCAGTTGTATGTGTGAAGGTTCCTCAGAAATTTCCTATGAATTCCACTGGAAGACTGTAATGACATCTTTAGGACGTTCTGGGAAAACAAGCTATGGCAATGTCCAGTTCCCACTTCTTAAAATGAAATTGAGGCAATGATATAAAGCTCTGTTCACTTTGCCAGTTCCAACAGGTCTCTTTGAGTTGGCGCCATCAGAATGCTCCCACACTTACTCAGAAGCACCATGTTTCTCATTTCATTGAAATGAGAAAGGCCAACAGTAGTCCACTGGAGACAGAGGGGTTCACAAGGTGAAACTAGGAGCCAATGCAGAAAAAAAAGATAATGGAAGACAGTGAAGAAGACATAAGAGACAGGAGGAAATAGATATAAAACACTCAATCATACAGTAAACTGGGTGACAACAAAGGACAGTGAAGTGAGAAGACAGGAGGCACAGCCTAGTTTTAATTACTAATGTTACATCTTAGTGATTTCAATACCAAAATATTTCTATTAACTCCAAAGTGGGTGATTGAGTGGAAAAGACAAAATAAAAACATTCCTTTCCTTCACCGGTACTTCAGATGAAAGGAAGGTGCAATCTCTACAGTCAAAAGATTGAGTACATTTACATCTTCTGACAGGAGGAAAAGCATTTAACTATTTTTGAAACAATTCTTTTATGTTTGCTAGGTATCAAATTCGACTGAATAACAAGAAAGGAGACACGAAAGTTACAGACAGGCAAAGACACAAACATAAGTTTTTACAAAGAAAAGGGAGAAAAACGCAAAGGCTGGGTACTTAAAAGAAATAAGACAAGGAATGATTTAAAGATGGGTTTCCTTATTCTTTCTCAAAAGAACACAGAAAAATAAGAATTACTTGTAAGACGTTTATACATCTCAGCAGCACACAGCTTTTACATTAGAGATGAGGAATGAATAGAATGCACATGAACATGCCTTCCTTCCTGCACTTACCTGCTGCACTGGGCACAGCTGGCATGTGTTTGGCATGGTGGGAGTCAAGCACAACCTGTGCTGGACAAGGTCAGGACTGCCCTGACCCAGCCCCAGACAGCTCTACAATGGACTAAATGGACCCACCACAAGATGCCAAACTGTGCCAGCAAGAGAGCACATAGTACCTCTGTGAAAACATCTTTCAAAAGGGAGGTAACAACTATGGAAAAGAGAGACATTGGAGAAAAAGAGGAGGCACTGGAACAGAGCAGGAGTAAGTAGGTACTTGAGCATGGTTGGACAAAATAGGTGCAGCTCTGAGGAGATGGCAGCCCATGGAGGAGTTGATACTCCAGCCACTGAGTAAGTAACAAGGGACCCCAAAAACAGAGTAACCACTATATATTAGCCTGTCTCCTGCACCTCAATCACTTCAGCCAAGGGACTGACTGCAATGGGTGGTGAGGGGGTTGGAGACGAGCAATGGGGAAGCAGAGGTGGTTGGATGGATCCTGAGGGATGTTTCTCTAAGTATTTGTTCAAATGTTTGTGTTTATTTTCCAAAATTGGACTCAATCATTAAAAGTTGATAATAATTGGCAATCAAATAAATTAAGTAAAATTCCACAAATTGAGAATTTTTTTTCGGCCATGACATCTGGCTACCAAAATGTAAACAAATAAAAATATCAGTAAGAATATAAAGTACTGACTGCCTTGTCACACCATTAGTTGTAAACCACCAAAAACATCATACCTTATTATTACCATGAAGAGAGAAATCATGTCCTAAAACATAGTGTACAATTTTAATATTTTTTTGCTACAGGATTTTCAAGAATTAAAAGTCTCAGAATATTTTGCCCCACTGTTCCAAAGAATATCCTTCTCACATCAAAGCATTAAATGGGAAAATCATGGTGAAAAAGAAAATTCAGTTTCGCAACAGAAACTTTACTGTATTGCTGCACACTGACTATAGTTACGCTTTTCCCAGGTCCAATACAGAGTTTTTCATATATATCATGGAAGAAAAAAAGTTATACCTAAGCTGGGTGGAAGTGTGGATCTGCTGGATGGCAAGAAGTCTCCAAAGGGATNTGCAGTTCTGGGCCCCTCAGCACAAGAAGGATGTTGAGGCTCTGGAGAGTGTCCAGAGAAGAGCAACGAAACTGGTGAAGGGGCTGGAGAACAGGCCTTATGAGGAGCGGCTGAGAGAGCTGGGGTTGTTTAGCCTGGAGAAGAGGAGGCTGAGGGGAGACCTCATTGCTCTCTACAACTACCTGAAGGGAGGTTGTGGAGAGGAGGGAGCTGGCCTCTTCTCCCAAGTGACAGGGGACTGGACGAGAGGAAATAGCCTCAAGCTCCGCCAGGGGAGATTTAAGCTGGACATTAGGAATAAATTTTTCATGGAGAGAGTCACTGGGTACTGGCAGAGGTTGCCCAGGGAGGTGGTTGAGTCACCTTCCCTGGAGGTGTTTAAGGGACGGGTAAACGAGTTGCTGAGGGGCATGATTTAGTGATTGATAGGAATGGTTAGACTTGATGATTCAATGGGTCTTTTCCAACCTGGTGATTCTATGATTCTAGTCTTCCATTAGTAACTAGTAAAACTAGTATCATAACATCAAACGGGACAAAAATTCATACTTAGTATGCCAACACTACCTGCAGATGCATTATGTCAGAAATTAATTTGGACTTAGATACCTGCATACTTCTTTTACGGTAAGAATCAGTCATTTGTATTAACCTTCCTTCCTTCATTATAAAGATTTGGTAGACTATACCAGGTTTTTAGGCAGTAATAAGTAATATAGACTATGAAACAATTATCATTCATCATTTGGTGGGCAATATTTAAAATGAAAAGTACAGTACAAAGTTTTTAATCTATACCAGTGTTATCCCCTTGTAAAGTTTGGTTATTTCTAAAAAAACATATATATGTATATGCACATGCACCCTACCATTGCCACAGGCACTGATTTTCTTATATACATACAGTCTTTCAAAAATATGCATGCACATACACACAGAATAAGTATTCCACAAATTGGAGAGACAGTAATCCAAAGGAAATGCGAGACTATATGAGTGAGCTGGGAGAATGAACAGGAAAATAGAATAGGTAAGACATAAGAAGGAGGAAGGCTTCAGGTTAGGATATCTATCTTTTTCCTCCTCAAGTACTAGTTCATTCCACTGCAGAAATAAGCCATTATATGTTTCCAAATATTGACAGAAAGGCCTGCTGTCTTGCACTATTCTGTATCTCCATAACGAGTGATTCCTTTATGAAGGCACAAGAACAGACAAAGATGATGTCAAGAAACCATACTCCTGTTATTAAAGAAACTGCTGTCAGCAGAAGCAGTTTAGTTCCCGCATTTCTAGTGAAATCACATATAAAATGTTGGTTAGAACTGATTTTAACAGAAAACTGTATATAATCATGTTTATAAGAACCCTATAAAATGATTGTTTAATCATAACTACCTTTACTTGGATACGCTTTTCTACTAGTCATGCAGAAAAGTTTAAGCTCTCAGGTTGTTCTCTGTGCAAAATGGCCACCATCTGTCATCAGAGTCAATAGCTGCCATTTCCCTATAGTTAACTAGCATGTGAAAATGAGGCTGCCTTTCATATAGGTAGTTACTTCCAATTATTTTCAAACTGAAACAAAATGAAAACAGTTGTATCTTTAAGATCCAGAGATATGTCAAGATACTCTTAAGATAACAACACAGTGAAGATTTGCAATGCAAAATGAGAATAATAGGATTTATAGATTTATAATATTAAACACAGGAGCTCACATGATTATCCTAAGTTTGTCATGCTGCCTACTTAATGCATCATCTCCAGGCCACAAGCTTTGGCTTAAACCTTAGATACTTTTTCACTGTTTTCCACCTCAGACCTTCATTGCATCAGAACTCAGTATCATATTTCCCTTCAGATAGATACATGCTCTTACATACATACTGAAGTAAAGTAAATCATTTGCATATTTCACTGTCTAATAAATTTCATTGTTTCCTCATCTAAGGATCAATCAACTAGAAATGGGAGGCTGACCTGAAGGTCACTACATTTCTTTCCAATGACTAGATATTACAAGAGCAGACTAGTATCTGGTATCTTAAATCAGGAAAGTAAGCAGCAGTTTATATGAGACATCAATTACAGCATCATAACTTCACAGGGTGGTAGCATGGCTGTGCACAATTATCAGTGCTCAATAAAATCTACAGAATATAACTTATAACTGTAGAACAATCTTCTATGGACTCATTCACATACATGTCATAGGACTAAATCTGATCCCATGTCTGACATGTAAATATGTGACTAAAGCCACACGTTAATCTCAGTTTAAAGTCCAATAGCCACCTACCCCACTGCCCCTTTCATGCATTTCAAGTTCAAAACATATGAATACTTCCTAAACTGCTAGGTTGAAACAACAACAAAAAAAAAAAAAACCACAAAAAAAAAGCAGAAAAAATACTTTTGTATTACAGGACTACCAGATTGCACCTCCAACATAATCTGTTCTACTTAATCTTGTAAAAACTAAACTATATCTGTATAAAGTCATTGTCCACAACAGTCAGAAGTAGAATATGATCATCTTTGGTCCCAGTCAGCATGGGTTTGTAAGAGGAAGGTCCTGCCTAACAAACTTAATTTCTTTCTATGGCTAGGTTACTCACCTAGTTGACCATGGAAAACAGTTGATATGAACTTTCTGGATTTCAGTAAGGCCCTCAATTTTGTCTCTCACAGCATCCCCCTAAACAAAATGTCCAGCATACAGTTGGATAAGCACATAACATAATAGGTGAACAACTGATGGACAGATTGGGCTCAAAGGGTCTTAGTAATTGGGTTACATTGGGCTGGAAACCAGACACTAGTGGAGTTCTGCAGGGAGCCATCTTAGGACCAATTCTCTTTAGTATCTTCATAAATGACCTGGATGCAGGACTTGAAGGTTTACTAACCAAGTTTGGTGATGACATTAAACTAGAGGGAGCTGTTGACACTCTTGAGGGCAAAGGGGTCCTGCAGAGGGATCTGAAAAAAATTGGAGAGTTTGGATAACCTGATCTACTTCTATGACCAAGTGACTAGACTCTTGGATGAGGGAAAGGCTGTGGATGTAGTCTTCTCGGACTTCAGTAAAGCCTTTGATACAGTTTCACATAGCATTTTGCTATGGAAACTGTCAGCGTCTGGCCTGGACAGACGCACACTCTTCCTGTGTGGAAAACTGGTTGAATGACCAGGCCCAGAGAGTGGTGGTAAATGGTGTTAAATCCAGCTGGAGGCCAGTCACAAGTGGTGTTCCCCAGGGTTCAGTGCTGGGTCCGACCGTGTTCAATGTCTTCATCAGTGACCTGGATGAAGGCATTGAGTGCACCCTTAGCAAGTTTGCAGATGACACTAAGCTGGGTGGAAGTGTCGATCTACTGGAGGGTAGTGTGGATCTGCAAAGAGTTCTAAACAGGCTGGACCGCTGGGCTGAGTCCAATGGCATGAGGTTTAACAAGGACAAATGCCGAGTCCTGCACTTGGGGCACAACAACCCTGTGCAGTGCTACAGACTGGGAGAAGTCTGTCTAGAAAGCTGCCTGGAGGTGAAGGACCCTGGGAATGTTGATCGACAGCTGACTGAACATGAGCCAGTAGTCTGCCCAGGTGGCCAAGAAGGCCAATGGCATCTTGGCTTGGATCAGAAATGGCGTGACCAGCAGGTCCAGGGAGGTTATTCTCCCTCTGTACTCAGCACTGGTGAGATCCTTCCTTGAATATTGTGTTTAGTTCTGGACCCTCACGACAAGAAAGATGTTGAGGCTCTGGACTGAGTGCAGAGAAGAGCAACAAAGCTAGTGAAGGGGCTGAAAAACAGGCCTTATGAAGAACATCTGAGAGAGCTGTGGTTGTTTAGCCTGGAGAAGAGGAGGTTGAGAGGAGACCTCATTGCTCTTTATAACTACCTGAAAGGAGGTTGTAGAGAGGAGGGTGCTGGCCTATTGTCCCAAGTGACAGGGGACAGGATGAGAGGAAATGGCCTCAAGCTCTGCCAGGCGAGGTTCAGGCTTGACATAAGGAAAAAATTCTTTGCAGAAAAGGTCATTAGGCACTGGAATGGGCTGCCCAGGGAGGAGGTTGAGTCACCTTCCCTGGAGATGTTTAAGGTGTGGGTGGATGAGGTACTGAGGGGGATGGTTTAGAGATTGTTGGGAATGGTTGGACTCGACGATCTAGTGGGTCTCTTCCAACCTGGTGATTCTATGATTCTATGATAACGACCAACCACGTGAAGTTTAACAAGGGCAAGTGCTGGGTTTTGCACATGGAATATGGCAAACCTGGATGTACATACAGACTAGGGAGTGAGATGCTGGAGAGCAGCCCTGTGGAAATGGATCTTGGGGTTTTGGTTGGCAGTAAATTGAACATGAGCCAACAGTGTGATCTGGCAGCCAAGATGGCCAACTGCGTCCTGGGATACACAGCATCACTAGCCAGTTGAGGGAAGTAATTGTCATACTCTTCTCTGCATTGGTGCACCCCCACCTTAAGTACTGAAGGCAGTTTTTGGCACCTCAGTATAGAAAGAATATCAAGCTACTGAGTGCCCAGAGGAGAGCCACAAAATTGGTTAGGGGTTTACAGGGGAAGTATGAGAACTGTCTGAAGTCACTTGAACTGTTCAGCCTGGAGAAGAGGAAACTGAACAGAGACCTCATCACAGTGTACTGCTTCCTCACAAGTGAAGGAGGAGGAGGAGGCACTGATATATCTTCTCTGGTGACCAATAATAGGACCCAAGGTAATGGCACAAAGATATGCTTGGGGGGATGGGCATAGTTTGGCTGTTAGGTAAAGGTTCTTCACTCAGAGGGTGGTGGAACACTGAAACAGGCTCCCCAGGGAAGCCATGGCGCCAAGTTGGACAATATTCAAAAAGCATTTGGACAATGCTCTCAGACAGACAATGTGAATTTGGGGGTCGTTCTGTGCAGTGACAGAGTCTGGACTAGATGATCCTTTGTGGGTCCTTTCCAACTTAGGTTATTCTATGATTCTATGATTCTACAATGACCTTAAAAACTCATCATTGTTGCAAATACACAACTATAACTGCTGATGGTAAGTTACGACAATATTAAATGGGTAGTGTAATAATTTCTTTGCAGATCAGACAGATGCCTAAAAGTATATTGTGAACAGAAACAGTATTTCAGTACAGCCTAATGATGGGTGAACATCGTTCTAAAACACTGTCAGTGCAATTTGCCACTGCTAGTGCAATTTTATACCCCACAGTACAGTGATTTTACAAGGCTTGTGACACTTCCCCAAACTCCACTGTAGCACATAAAGGAAAAGCAGTCTAACAAGTGTAAAACCACCTTTCTTCTTATTGTGCACTTTAAATACATTGTTAGTGAAACAGTGTTTTCACATAAAGTTAAATACAGAAATTATTCTATGACATTATTACAGTAGATTTTAGAAGTAGCAGAAGGAAATAATGGCCATGAGTCATATTTGCTATGTATATATTGCACCACAGAGTAGATTATATAAAACAAAATGAAATAACAGAGCTAGAAGTGACCTGATGAGGTGAAGGTGTTCCAAAGTCAGGTCTCTACTTGCCAACATGCTTCAGAACTACATAGTTTCTTTGCTAATCAGATCATTACGCTATTCCATGTATTTTTCAATTAACCTCTCTACTGCCTTCCTGTGTTTAACTGCCACATTAGATGTTACATATATGGTGTGGGAAAATTCTTAAATAACTTTTCTGACCTAGTATCTCCCCACTTATTTTAATGATAGTCTACTGATTGTTTAAGGTCTCTCTGAACTGAATTCCACTTGCCCTGTGATAACTGCAGTTAGTAGCGTTGTGAAGTTTATTGCAGAAGAACCAGATAGACAGATAAAACCCAGCATCTTTCCTGCTCAGTCCTTCCCTGCTTTTTTGAGGTATTAGTGAGGTGCAGGTCACACTAGCATTTCCTTTCAAACAAAACCACTGAGAACTTTACACAGCTCCATGGAGAGACAGCAGCCTCCAAAGTCACTGTAATTGCAATGGTTGGCCAAACCAGACAAATAGACAGAAAGAATTTGCTCTTCAGTGGTCTGTGAACTAATTTCATGACAATGTACCTAATGGACAAAGCTGTACATCACTACAACTTGCACAGAGGTCAACAACATCAAAATAAAACTGAAGAACTCAGCTTTCATTTTCTTCCACAATCAAGAAGCAAATCCATGTTTTTCTTTTTTTCTGAAAGTACTGTTTATTCTCTCAGTATTTACTAGGAATATATGCTAGAATTTTCACTGTCTACATTTTCACCACACTTCAAAGAAGTAATAGATACAAACAATTTATTACAAGGAATAATAAACAACTGAATGGCTTGGAAAATGAAACTAATCCTCTCTTCTCCCAGCATATCTGTCCTCTCTTTTACAGGGTTCTAATGCAGAAGGTAAACAGGCAGGGGATGCATTCATGCATTGTTGGGTCACTTCACTAGCAGCAGAGAGAGACTCCAGAGATTCTTATTTGTTACTTTCACTATCACCAATTTTAACTGAAGATTAATAACTCTGATTCTTTTGATTCTGTCAAGATTCTAACAAACAAATGATAGCATTTATATTTTAAGTTGGTGATTGCTCTTAATTGATTACAAAGACAGAACCACATTGATCTCAACATTTCAACATTCCCTTCAGGGGCTTGCAAAGTGATTATGATGAAACTAGTGCTTCATAGGCAGTAACAGAAGCACACAGCTTTAGACAGACTCAGGGCAAACCTGCAAATACCGAGTGGCTTCAAGAACAGATGTCAAGTAAGTTAGTCTGTCAGGGTACCTCATTTTCCCATTTAATTAGTGCCTGCCTATGTTTCACAGGAAGCTTTTGGAGAAACAGCCAAGCAAGCTCTGAATGAAACTCATTCTGACCTGGACATGATTACACTTGATTTTGTACAGCAAATGTCCTAGACTCATGTCCTGTTTCAGGGGGATTAAGCAGCTGGACATTGATCGTGCAATGTAGCATGGAAGCTGCACCTGATCTAGTAGTTCAGAGTTACTACACTGCCCTGCATTCCTAATGAATTACTACACATCACTGTATTGTACAATGCCGACATACATTAACTACTCAGGAAGAAAGTAGCCTATGCAGTTAAAAAAACACTCTAAAGGGAGTCTTTCATTCTAAATTGCATTCATGAGCCTACAGAGATTGTTTGCCTTTATCATAGCTTGAAGTAACTGATATAAGGAAGAAAATTATAAGGAAGAAAATTCACTGGCCAAACAGTAGTCTTAAAAAGGCAAATTCAGTTAATCTTTCAGTTAATTCTTGCCTTGCTTAAGGAGGGAGTCTATTTACTATATTTGTAGATGGTAGTAACAGAGTCATCTAATCAAACAGACATTGTTATACTGACTGGCATGCAAAAGATAAGATGCTATACATGGTATCTTCTATAGCTGTAGGAAGCAACCAGAAGTCTTTTCCTTGTATTTTTAGTGCACACATGGTGTCTCCCAAGCTTAAGTGAAATAACAACCAGTGAACCTCAATGCCAA
>WAAB01001666.1:42984-52984 GCA_013389865.1 Piaya cayana | reverse complement strand
CCCATTATAAAGCACCAAAAGGTACTTGGGACTGCCAAAGGAAGGCTAAACGTTAGTAGCCTACAATGTGAATTTTCTGTTTTGACGTATTTCCTTTGCCAAAACACTAGTTTGCTGGCAAAACATCTGATCTGTTATTTCCTCACTCTTCCTGCATTACAGCATTTTTGAATGTATGTTAATAGAATTGAGATTTTACCTTTTTTGTGTAGATTCCTATTTTGTGTTTTAAAAATTGTAAATATCTACTGCTGCCAAGACTAACAGATTATATAATATCAGAATTTCATTTTGCACAGTAATTAATGCTTGAGATTATTCTTTCCCAGACTGGAGAGCTATTGGAGTTTCTTACCTACAGGCATGTTTTCAGTATTTCTGCAGTATATGTGGGTAATACTATTTGCCAACTACAACAACTAGGGCAATAAAAGTGAGAAATCTAGATGAGAGATCTTCATACCAACTTAAATACCTAGATGGAATTATTAAAACTTGTGGAGGTCAAGTTAATTTAAAAACAGGGATACAGGAACGTGCAGTTCTGAATGTAGAAGGCTGTAACCACTGCAATTGTTAAATTAATTCTTGTGGGTGTTATGTGGTGGCCTACTGCTGTTTTTAGTGACAGTTTGTTTTGGATGGTTTACTGCAGATCTACCAGCAGCTGCTGCTTTTGGAAAGACTGTCAAATATGTTTCATTCAGTGTTTGGGTTATACAGATCTTCTAGTGACATGCACACAACTAAAAACTGTACAAATTCCAGAGTAGCATTAGGTTTTCCAAAGTACTTGTGGATACATACCTTCCTGCAGATATCGAATATTAAAGTTCTAATGAACACAAACTCAGCATTTTCAGGACTTTAGAAAACTTGTTTATTTACAATATTTGTGTTTTGTTAGGCTCTCTCACATTCCATTGTTGTCACATATAATGTGAAGAAGGATAAAGGGTTTATGTGGTTTTCCTTAGCACCCGCCAACCGTGTGAGTATGCACAAAGAGTAGCAACCACAAATTAACAGTTCTAGTTATATTTTAAAATACAGGAAATGTTGGAAATTAGTGTGCTGCCTTGAGAACACAATTTTTAATGTCAAAAGCTAAAGATGCATATAAATTTTTACCATATCCAGATCTCACAAAAACAAACATAAAAAACCAACTGCAATCCAATTTTGCAACTACTCTAAGATCTTGTCATTTTATGCAAATGGAAGTTTAGGTTGTACAGCTTAACTTCCCATAGTTTAACTCATCCACCGTGCAGGTATGCTACTGATACACTTAGCAGTGCATTTTCCTCAGTTCTCCCACAAGGACTCAGCCAGCTGGGAAATAATCCAGGAGCATTTCAATAGAAACATACTAGCAGGTTAGATCCTGGTACTAACCATAAAGATTAACCTTCGCAATGAGGAAATATTTAGGACAGCAGATATACTGGAAACAGATGGGATTGAGGAAAAAGAGGGTAGGTTATCAGAAGGCAAATGTTACTGAATTTGTTTTGGATTTTTTGTTAATTATATAAATCATTCTACAAGTTCCACACAAATACTAAATTGTTCCACAAAGATCCTGGCAACCACTTCCAAAAGTACTAATCCTGGGACAGTCAGTACATTTCAGCTGATAACAGCAGGCACAGGGTACACAGTTTTAGAGGTATGTTATAAAATTCCAACCACCAAAACTCCTAAAAATCAGGTAATACCAACCATTCTGGCATGCAAGCTATTAACCAGTCATACATCTATCTTGGAAATACAGTTCAGAAACAGTTTGGGGATACTTAGTAAACTAATCTAGCAAAGGCTAAGGAATTCCACATGATGCAGAGCAGCCTCTAGGAACAAAAATGGAAAAATGCTGCTCTCCAGTATCTCAGAGATGCACTGTATGAGTTGCATTAGTGAGCCTGCACACAGTACACAAAGGACTTTGAAAAGTTTAGAAATAAAAGTACTAATTTTGAACCAGTATTATGCTGAAACTGTGATCAGATTGCACCTCATTTTTAGTGTGAACATAGTATCGTACGACAAATGAAGGCATTGACAAAAGCTGGAAAAACAGGGCAAACTTAATTAAATCTTACTGGTTTGCCTGGTTTTATGTAGGTTCATTTGCTAGCAACTAAGAACAAAGCCTAACATTGCAACTAAATGTTAGAAGAGAGACATTAATACAAACAGAGTCCTCATTATGGCTGAGTGGTATAATAAAAATCATTAATTCTTAAGTGAGAAGTAAGGTATAACTCATGTGTGGTACTATCTGTCTCCTCCAGCTTTGTGACTGAAGAGAGCCGTCATCATGTATAAAATGTACATTCTTCTTTCTCCCACAAATCCTGAAGAAAACTGCTTTATATGATAGAAATTTAAAAGAAAAAGCACTTGAAATAGAAAGAAACCAGAGATACTGAATATTAAATAATTGGTACATTACGACAGCAGCATCAAAGGAACACACACGTTCTGAGTCTTCACTCACCATTCATACTACACTTTTTCCTTCACAAAGTGCCTTGAGCTCCATGTAGAAAAAATTTAAAAATGACTAAATACTTACAATGAATTAAACATCCCTTTAGCTGACAATGTTTCTTGAAATGTAGGTATTAACTCCTGCATTCCAAGCAAAATAACAGTTTGTATAAACTAGGTATTTAGTGAATTTACATCGCAATTTCAGTTAGATAGTTGGATACTACTCTCTCGCCCAATCCATTCTCCACTGTTTTATTACATGCAGTCTGTTACTTTATGCTGTTAATCTGCTTTCTATATTTTGCTGCATAAATTATTCCTGTTTGTGGTATACCATATGCACAAATAGAAACTGTAGTTTTCTAAATATGGGGTATCTTTTGGGTAAAAAGCAATACAGAATGTAACAGGTTTTTAACAATTATACAAAATATTACTTTTTGAAGAGGAATCTATACTTACATATTTGCTTAACTGTACTTTGACATGTAAAAGTTAGTAAGGGAGATGTACATCCAGTGGTTAGGAAAAACAATGAGGTGTGAAGACATACACTTACTCCTCAATCTCAAATTATGGGATATTGGGTAACTAACTTCATTTTGTGGTTTTGTTTAACAAGATATAAAATTCAAGTAATCTTATGCACAGGTATGCTAGTAAGCTTATTTCCCTAATGGTAAAGATGCTATAGATAAGCCAAGTATTTGCTATTTTAAACGCTTGTACATAAGAATATCAAAATTGCATAATGCTCAGTTCAGTCCATCTTGTCATCCTACATATACAGTTGGGCTTGGGGTTTTTTTGTGAAGAAAACCAAACAAAATTGAAAAAAAGCATTATCATTCCTTCCTAGACTTCTTGCAGACTTTTTAGGTGACTTCAGCATAATGCATGGCTACATCTCCTTAGCACACAACCTGTACTCATAAAACGACACTTGGCACTGCACCTGGGACACTGTAACCTTTGTAGACTGAAAAGATTTTGTTTGCCTCACCCCTACTTCTGTTTATGCAGGTTATGCTAGGAACAAGTGTGTGTGGTGACGTGGATCAATGGACTGCACTACCTTTAACATCCCTCCTACAGGAAGGTGGGAATCCTGCATTTTATTCACCATACTGTCTTAATAAAAAGAAATAAACTTTTTAAGGAAAAAAGGATTTAGTAGTCATGAAATTCTAACTTCCTCCTCCAGTACTGTAAATGAATTAAGTTTACTAATCTTTAAATGTGAACATCAATGTTCACCACTTAGATAAGATATTCCGCAGATGAGAAGAAATGCATTTTATCATCATACCCTTCGTGCTCTATTTGTCCTTCTTTGTTCCCACCAAGAAAAGACAATAAAGGAATTCCCAGGCACAGATGACAACAATAACTCAGTCAAATGGCAAACAAGGCAATTTGTAAAGAATGTTGTAGAAAGGAGCCTACTAAAAGATTTCCAACATGAAATTTTACAATCTGTCAACTACCACACCCTGAGGAAAGTTGCGAGTCACTCAGCATTGTATCATTTATACTGCTACCATGAATTACCAATGTAAACTGCATAGGTCCACAGGGATGTGCTAGTGCTTTCTCACTGCGTATTAACTTTAAGTCCTAAGGCATTCAGAGAGATAATAGTATTCAGCATACAGTCAGGTCTCAAAGGAAACCAACATGCATCAGGTATCAGCTGTATGTGTGTTTCCTCTCGTTTTTATGTAACATACATGATGCAGAGTCAAATACAGAAACATATACTTATCTTTAAAGACAGATGAGAGTCAACTGTTTGGAGACAAATTATTCATTAAATCTTGATTTCACTGACTTCAGTAACTAATTCCCATTGATTTCAGTAGAGTGACTTCAATAGGAATGTTAAAGACTTCTGTGCTGCTTGCACATTCACAAAAACCTTTCAAAATTTTGTGCTATGCATAAATATTAAAGGTAGCTGGTTTCAGCTGTAAGGAAAAGGAAAAGGAAAGCAAGAATAAATGCACTACATGCATAAAATCCCTTACAAATTCATGGTACTTTTTCTTGCCCTCTCATTACACTACAAACAGCTACATTAAGATATTCCCTTGGAGGGGAAGAAAGCAATTTCAACTTGGGTATTGTTCTTTGAGAGGTCATCTGACTCTGAGGTCAGAGCTCATCTTCCTGCCACTTCTCCCTTGGAATATCAGAAAGATGTTTGCAGTTTCCAAGGCTGACAAGTTCAGAAATGCTAGCATAACAGAGGATGTATATCGCTTCATCATAGCAACACTCAATGTGTTGGGTGAGAAACTATTTTTCTGAGGTACTGCAAAGGCAATTTTTTTTTGTCTTTAAAAAGGCCATGGTGTTGATTCTTACCACTGATAGTTACTACAAGTCATCTCAGCTTACATCTGCTCTCTTAGAGGGAGCATGATTGGCCATTTGCTGGCCATGTGGCATCCTGCACTTACATGAGACCAAATATCAAGAAGCAGAATCATCCAATGTACCTGTAATGACAGTAGAAACATACTTCCCAAAGAAAACCAGTTACGTTTACCACCAAATCTAAGAGAAACGTAGAGTTGAATAAAGACTGCAGTTCCCAAGTAATCATGTTGTCATGACGCTTCTGTAATATCAAAATGAGTGGTAAAAGTGCTCCTGGAGCTCCACTGAGCTCTTTAAAGCTCAGGAACAGATGTTGCCAACACTGAGGCAAACAACAGTGGTTGACCTAAGCATGAAAACGTATTAACACAGAGATACCTGAAGTCCAAGAGGGGAGAAGTAGGAGACAGATAAATATTAAGGCCTTCATATCCCATCACTTTAGTCATAGTTATAAGATACCAGAAAATTTTTCATCAAAGCGTACCCAGTAACATTTCAGACCCACTGGAAAACAAGGCACTTCTCTAAAACATGGATCCTAATCAGCCAAATAACTGAGGCTTTTTTAAAAAATGAAAGCCTACTATATGTATATGAACACTGGAGATGGCTGAAGATGCATCTAAGATGATTTTAGGATTAAAAAATACTCCACAATCACATAAGTAACAAAGATATGAGAGAGATACCACCTCTGTGGTGGTTCACATGAAAAACATGGTTTGCACAGCTGTTTCTTCTGTTCTTGCTGTCCTTTCTAGTGTTGCTGAAAAGAACACTGGTTGAGGATGAGTAGCGTGATTTAAAGCCTAGAAGCCCCTTAGTGTTCATAGTATTACGTGGAAGGATGTGAGGTTTGTGTGCAAAATCTGTGAGAATTCACTATAAAGCAGAGTAGGAACAGAAAAGGTCATTAGGCACTGGAATATGCTGCCCCGGGAGGTGGTTGATTCGCCTTCCCTGGGGGTGTTTAAGTTACGAGTAGACGAGGTCCTGAGGGACATGGTTAGTGTTGTGGGAGTGGTTGGACTCGATGATCCAGTGGGTCTCTTCCAACCCGGTGATTCTGTGATTCTGTGATTCTGTGAACAAAAGCAGGGTGCTGAACTCAGAACTGCCTCAGCCAAGCTGGAGTTGGAAGGATCAATCATGCTATTTCTTGCCTCACCTTGGGGAGGACTGTTAGCACAAGATGAGTCAGGGAAACTGTGTTTAAAAATCCTTCCCCACAAGATCTGGGATACAAGAATCTTGGAGCAGAAGCACTGGCATTTCTTGTTGAAGGGAAGAAGCAGACCTCAGGCTATCGTCTGTCCTGGAAAACAGCACATACAGAATCATTCTCTTTTTCCCACTTGTGATCTTGAAACAGGTAAATCCATTTGGCAATTAGTTACAGGCTCAAGACAGATGAGAGGTATACGGAGACATCTGTTCCAAAGATCATCTGCTTTCCCACTGAAAGGAGAGGATCTCACATCACCTTGGTAATATAAAGCACAGGAGTCATGCTTTCTATTATTTCTTCACAGTGGTTTTGCTATGTAAGCTGAAGGCTAGTCACAAGTAACTTCCTGCTTTGACCTCTCAAGACAATGAAATACAAATTAAGCTTTTGGTTCTGAGACGTCCAGTGAACATGCAAGAGTAGTGGAGACTAAACTTTGCCATCTGGAAAGCAACAATGAAGGGAAAACCCACCTTGGCCAATCACTGCTCTATTTTTGCTTTCTACTTTCCAGAAGGAGTCATCATGCTGCATGACAGTCACAAACTTGTCCATCAAATGGGGCACTCGGGCATAAACTGTTCAAATGACATGCATTAAATGAATGTGCAGTGTTGTATTAGGTTGTGTGTAAGTGCAGGATGTCTGACAGCCAAATATGGCCACATTCCATTCCAAGAGAATAGAGGTAACCTGAGTCACCTTGTTAGCTTTGTCAGAGCTAATAAAATCAACAGTGCAACTTCTGGCAAGAGAGGATTCCAGCACAGTTTTCAGTAAGTTTCACCATCTCTTTTATAAGCTGATCTCATGTCTAATGGCTTGATGACAGTTCAGGATTTTTAATGTCTTCAGGATCTTCATGAAAAGGTCCAGTAGGAAATAGTATCACAAGTGGCAGACACCTGCCACAATGAAAAGGCATAACAGAAAGAAACTTGCAGGTTAAAAGCCTTACTGGAGCAACAAGAGCATCATCAGCCTGAATTTTACTTCTGGAGGTTAGTTCTCTTAAGTCCAGGACTGACGGATATATTTTTTTCCCAGTTTGCAGAAATAGCTGTTGCAAAATATTTTTCCTCCTATATAAAACAGTATTAGGTGGTCACATCATTCTCATCACAATTCACTTAAGTGTCCTTACATGACAAGTCTCTGATAATGATTAAGAAGGAAGGTTGGAGTAAGACAGTGTTTAAAACTAATGAGGTACTGTAACACACTCCTATAAACTCTTTATGAAGGTCTGAAGAATACTTAAGAGCACAGCTCCAAAGAGATAACGAGAAAGAAAAAATAGGATGAGGCATTAAACATTTTTTTTCAGTATCATATTCAAAAGTCAGTTTGGAGGCTCAATTGTGCATTTTCATGAAAATTCATTCTGATGAGCAGTGCTTATGGCTACATTGCTTCTTTCTGAGGAAATCATACTGTGTATAATCTGTTGAGAAAGAAAAGAAAGCTGACAAAATGATCTTGAAAGTGAATGAGAAACTCCTAGTTTTTGACACCTGAATGGCAGACTCTAGAAGAATGTAAGCTATGTCAGGAATCCCTGACTAAGCTTAAAAATTTCATCTTCAGAAATTATTTGATGCTAGATTTCCAGGACCAGGTACTGAATATTCTGTATGACACAGATTTATTTTTGTTGAGATTACTTCTTTCCTTATCTATCCCTGAGGCCAAAACCCTCCACAGTCCTTCTAGACTTTCCAGATGAGATGGACAACTGATTATTTTTCTCAGAAGTTACTGGTTGAGGCGACCGATAATCCTTTCAGACTGTGTGCTTTCATTTCTCTGCAAGGGAGGGGGGGACATGGCAGTGTAATCAAATTACGGATGAGCCCTTTAAAGTAAAGAGAAGTGATTATCACAAGAAGGGCAATCCTGGTCTCAGACAAAATAAACAGAAATTCTGAAGAAGAATAAAATAGCATCTAAAATAAACAAATGAAACTGATTTAGTTGCAGAAACGTTACTGCTGAAAATTGTTTCATCAGCCACAGGGGACTGAAAATAACAAGTTGTGAGATGAAGTGGCTGCCACAGATGCAGTCACAGTATATGGACATGCACTACAAATACTGCCAAATCAGAGAACATTCCAGAACTCACCACAGCATCATACTTTTATTCAACCACACTCTGAATGTACATATAAACAATAGTAAGAAAACAACAAATACCTATCACCACTTACATACACAGGAAGATCAATTATCCTGCAGGGTCTCTATGAATTCTATTCCTCAACCTTTGTCTTACGTTAGGGGAAGAACCAGAATCACAGCAATTATTTTGTCAAAAGAACCTGACAGCCAGCAACATTAGTATCTCAATAGGCTCATAAATCTTGGGTTTGTTCTTAGACTTTCCATGAACAGACACTGCCAGAATTGTATGGTCAACTGATTTTGTAGGATGGCACGAATCAGGACTTTGATAATAACTGTAAGGCTGTTTTCATTTTGACTTCTGATGTTTCAAAGTTGCCTCTCCAGAGGCAAAAGATCAGTTAACTGTGCACTGTGATGCACAGCTCCCTACCCATAAATATCTTATTAGTACAATAAAGAGAATCAGGCCTCTTAAATCCATGATGGGGATATTAGTATATTAACACAGGATCCACAGCCTACAGAGAAATATGCGTTAACATGCAAGTTAATCTAATCCATATAATCTCATCTATCTAATTCCTGTCAGTACATCTAGGTAACTTCTATAAGCAGCTTGGCAGTCCTGTGTTTTCAAATAGTTATATGAGAAGCAGATAACAAAGTCTAAGGTATTATTGCCACAAGCCAAAGAGTGAGGAGCTGTCAGAATGTAAACCACAGAAAATAAGCTGGCTGTAAGGCCTCATTACATCCTATGCCACTGCTGAGCTAATGGGCAGCATAAAGTAAAGGAGCAGTAAATACAGATCTTAGAAATTCATAAAAGGTAATACTGCAGGTAATGCCTGCATATTATACATCAATGTGTTAAAGGGTTAAAGTGGAACAGAGACAAGCAGCTCAATGCTTCCCAAAACTTCCACTGTTTGATTTGGTGTTGATATGGAACAGTTTATAACACACCAAGACTGTTCTTGGAGTGTTGTAGTAATACAGAAAAAAAAACAACCAACAAAAAACAACCCAGATGAAATACAGCCTCAGAATGCTTTCCAAATCTCTTTTAAACATAATGTAAAACCTAGCAGTGGCTAAACTGAAGTCTATAAAATGAACCTAACCATTCTTGGCTGATGGTCATAAAACTAAATTTAAGTACAAGCAATGTTTCTTTCTTTTTTCCCTCCACCTCTTTTTAAAAATTGTTATGGTAGAACTTGTTTCTATTTTCATCAGTCAAGGTGACTTCATTATTACATCTAAGTTTCCTATAAAGTCCAGTGTGCATCATGCATACAGGTAACTGGCAGACATTGCTTATATTACAATATCCATCAGGTTACATTGGTGGTCTTGTGAATGGCTAGTCATTCAACAACAATTGTCAATGATATTTGTAAATAGTAACTTCCCCAGAAATCATAGGCAAAGTGAAGAGAGTGGTTAGCAGGAGAGTAGCATTAAATTTCCAGAAGGCAGATTTTGAACTCTTCAGAAGGCTGGTTGGCAAAGTCTCATGGGAGACAGTACTTAAGGGCAAGGGAGCCCATGAGGGCTGGGAGTTCTTCAAAAGGGAAATCCTAGCAGCTCAGGAGAAAGCCATCCCCATGTTCTGGAAAAAAAAGCTGGCAGGGGCAAAAAACACCTTGGTTGAACAGTGAGATCTTGAGTGATATCAAAAAGATAAATGTTTATGGGCTTTGGAAGAGGGGACAGGCCTCTTGGGTGGACTACAGGAGGGAAGTGAGATTGTGTAGA
>WAAB01001666.1:36292-42392 GCA_013389865.1 Piaya cayana | reverse complement strand
CAGTCACAAGTGGGGCTCCCCAGGGCTCAGTGTTAGGTCCAGCCCTGTTCAATGTCTTCATCAATGACCTGGATGAAGGCATCGAATGCTCCCTTAGCAAGTTTGCAGATGACACTAAGCTGGGTGGAAGTGTTGATCTGCTGGAAGGTAGGGAGGCTCCACAAAGGGATCTGAACAGGCTGGACTGCTGGGCAGAGACCAATGGCATGAGGTTTAACACAGCCAAATGCCAGGTTGTGCACTGGGGGCACAACAACCTTATGCAGAGCTACGGACTAGGAGAAGTCAGTCTAGAAAGCTGCCTGGAGGCGAAGGACCTGGGGGTGTCGGCTAACAGCCTTATTGCTCTCTCCAAGTACCTGAAGGGAGGTTGTGGAGAGGAGGGATCTGACCTCTTCTCCCAAGTGACAGAGGACAGGACAAAAGGAAATGGCCTCAATATCCACCAGGGTTGGTTCAGTCTCAACATAAGGAAAAAGTTTTCACAGGAAGGGTCATTAGGCAATGGAACGTTCTGCACAGGGTGGTGGTTGGCTCGCCTTCCCTAGAGGTGTTTAAGGTGCGAGTGGATGAGGCACTGAGGACCATGGTTTAGAGATTGGTGGGAATGGTTGGACTCGATGATCCACTGAGTCTCTTCCAACCTGGTGATTATATTATTCTGTATAACGTACTCTTTCATAGCAATGGTTTCCATTTTTAGGAAATGAACACAGTGAGCAGATAGTGAAGCAGATAAGAAGGTTATTCTCCCTCTGTACTCTGCACTGGTGAGATCGCTCCTTGAATCCTGTGTTCAGTTCTGGGCCCCTCACCACAAGAAGGATGTTGAGGCTCTGGAGCGAGACCAGAGAAGAGTGACAAAGCTGGTGAAGGGGCTGGAGAACAGGCCCTATGAGGAATGGCTGAGAGAGCTGGGGTTGTTTAGCCTGGAGAAGAGGAGGCTGAGAGGAGACCTCATTGCTCTGTCCAAGTACCTGAAAGGAGGTTGTAGAGAGGAGGGTGCTGGCCTCTTCTCCCAAGTGACGGGGGACAGGACAAGAGGGAATGGCCTTAAGTTCTGCCAGGGGAGATTTAGGCTAGACATAATGAAAAAATTCTTTGCAGAAAGGGTCATTAGGCACTGGAACAGGTTGCCCAGAGAGGTGATTGAGTCACCTTCCCTGGAGGTGTTTAGGCACTGGTGGACAAAGTGCTGAGGGGCATGGTTTAGTGTTTGATAGGAACGGTTGAGCTCAATGATCTGGTGGGTCTCTTCCAACCTAGTTATTCTATGATTTTACACTTCCAGTTTTTGAATCCTACACCAGATATGCAAGACTGAAAAAGTAAGAAATGATTATGTGATCTGGCATTAAGTACATGACAGATTTCAAAAGTAGTATTATCAGTTTGTTGTAGCTCTGCTGCACATTACCTAGCTACAAGAGAAGCATATCCCAACCAGGTAGACACTGTGAAACAAGTCCTGCTCCCACAGGTGAAGACAAGACAGAACAGGACTGGTCCTAAGCCACTCTGAGATACAAATCAGTCCCCCATGTAGCAACTGACATGTGAAAGGTTCTGACTCCTGTCCCAAATTCTCCTCCATGTGCTTTGTGCTCTAGCAATCCCATTTCCCTTAATGGCATCATGGTCTACTCATGACAGAAGATCCAATACTTCTTCAATAGGGTTATATAGATGTGTCTAAGGGACAGATGCTGTTTAGCATCTAGGAGTTTATATGCAGATCTCAGCCTCAAATGTTTGCCTGCTGCTTGAGCTTTTGACAACTTTTTTTTTCTCATTCAACTAGAACATTTATTTATTTATATGTAATTTTTTTTTAAAAATAGTTCAGGTTGATACTTTTTCTCCCTTAAATACCTAACAAACAGTAGTATAACTGCATAAATTTTGCCTGAGGCAAAAGCTGGAGTTGAGCTTAATCGCTAGCTGGAGACATTGTTCTAGCTAATTTAGGCAGAACTTATTTGTACTGTATGCCTGAACAATGGTTAAGCATTACAGTAAAAGATTCCTTTTAGCAGTTGTTGATTTTGATTAACCCTTTTCTAGATTATCTAAGAACACAGTTTTTCTGCTTTACACTATTTAATTTGCATTAGAGTATAAAGTGAGAGGCAGTGAGTGGAGCGTGAGCTTAGCAGAGCATAAACATATGCAAAAAGTCATGATTAGTCTTCAAAGAAAGTATACGCAACTTTCTGAAATGCAGACTAGCCTAAAATACATATTTTTAAAAGTATTTTTGCAACTGGATATCATTTGAGAAAACTGACCCAATTATTTTTGTCTGCATTTACTGAAAGATAAATGAATTCTACAATAAAAGGGAACCATAGTTTTTCAAAGTTACATATACTTCCTAAAATCCTCAAGTTACTTCATTTTAGTGTTTCATGGGTTTTGTCTAAGCTTCTTTTGTTGTGCCACTCCATAGGTAGGATGTACTTAATTGCAGCAAGTCACAAAAACTTTCAAAACTTTGCTAGAATGAAAACATTCTACCACCATTGAGACTCCCCAACATTTGTAGCCTCCTGTATGATCTGCCCTTGCTTATTTCCACCAGCCTTTAAACTTAGACAAACTCAATGCTTAGTCTTGAACTGCCCCTCAGTCTCAAGAGTATCACTGGACAGAATGTGAACTGTATGTTTAGAGATGGCCTACTCCAATTTTATGCTAAACTAAAAAGGGAATTTTCTTCAGGTAAAAGTGTTATCATTAATTTTCTATCGAAAATGTACACATTAGTCCTTATAAAAAAAGCAACTCCTGTATTTGCTCATTCCTCAGCAGTGAAAGCAGCATGAAAGAAACCCACAGTAAGGACCAACCAAATCTGCAGAATTTCAGAACTAGAACTCAGATTTAAATCTGAATTTTCCAGCTCTTGCTTCACCTGTTCTGCACACTGAGTCAATTTAACACATAATGATTCTGCAGACTAGGCCTATCATATCAACATTAATTCATCTGAAAAGATGCTTTGCTCTTTTGTCTCAAAAGAGCTCTTCATTCACACCAGAGATCTCTAAACCATCAACCACTTAAACCACACTGCTCCTAAAATTACATTCCTCTGTTTATGCTAGTATTATTTTCTGTTAATCCAGAATATTAATCCAGTACTCTGTTTCTACATGCACAAGTAATTTGTTTTGCACAGAACATCATGTCTTAAAACTTCCCACATTTCAGTTATCAGGTTTGTTTGTTTTAATATACTAAAAGGCTGCATCACCATTAATAATGTGTTTGTGTGTCTGCTATAAGGCTTCCAAAACCCTGAAGAGACTCATCGAAAATCCACAGAACATCAGAAGAACTCAGCTTCAATTCATGAATCTCTCATCATGAAAATGCATAGGAGACTCTCTGATAGCAAAGAAGGCTCCTCTTGGCATATATAAACATAAATGACAGAGGTCTCTCCCTTTTACATCAAACAGTGTTTCAAGAAAGAGGAAAAAATGGAGGAAGCATAAAAAAAAATCTATGCTTACTAGTGAATAACATGTCCACTGTTTCCAATACTAAAGTAAACATTATACATTTTTCTTTCTACCAAAAAAGTGTGTTTAAGACTGCCAAAGTCAGCTTAGGAATCTGTACTGAGGCACTTGACTTAGCGAGAGAGACATATATTTTTCACAAATGTAAATTTCTCACAAGTGGTCCAGTCTATCCCTTCCCCCAACCTATAGCTTATTTAGTATTTTTAAAACACTTTTTTTAAAATTTAAAAGACAATTATTATCTCTTAGCATTAAAGGATGGGTATTTTCTTTCTCCCTCCATTTTGCATTGCTACATCTGGAAATAAATGATTAACAACATATTAATGCAAATATAATATCAAAATATTAGCAAACTTGTAGCAGCCTACCCATAACCCCTATATGCAGTAACAGCCTTCTAAAATAACTTCAAATCCTTAAAAAAGCAATCTATTAAGAACTTGACAAGGAAAGTACCCAAGACTAGTTTAGAGGCTGATTGATGTTACTGAGACACATTACAAAAACAGAGGTTTAAAAAATATGTAATAAAAATCTCATGCATGGTAAAAAATGTAATACTGTGACATTTTATACGGATCTCTGCTGTTATATTTTTTTCTGAACTAATAGGAACAATGACTCCATATACTCCATTTCAGGCAAAACAGTTTAGAAGCCCATACTATTCGTTAATAAACTTTATAAACAAGATCATTTTAATTCTGTAACACCTTAATAGTCCTATTTCATTTTCAGTCTTATATATAAAGAAACACAAAGCACAACTAAAAGAATGACAACAGTACTTTGTTTAGTAAGGTAGGTGGAAATAAATTTGGGAACATGTGGGAGCTAGCTAGGGAGAGGAGAGAAGTGAGAAGCTGGATGAAGATTTTAGGTTCTGGGTGGCCTGAAATTGAAATATATGCACTTAATCGCCCAACTGGAGAAGCAGGAAACAGCAGCAGGGGCAAGCCTACTTATGTGCACACGTGGAAGAGAGTAGAATAGTGAGCAGTGTTCAGCCCTGATTTGCCCTTGATTTTTGAGGAGTTTCTTCCGGAAATCTGCTGAATGAAAGAACGTGCGAATCAGATCTCTGTCTCTGTAACTTTTACTGAGCACACTCCACACTGGCAAGTAACTGTATACAGTGCTTTCAAAAGCATATTGTTGTGTAGGAGTGATGACTGAGTGCCCCGCAGGCACCTCAAATGCAATGCTGTCACTTCTAGTCACTACTATTCAGGGTTAACGCCACACCTGTTACGACAAGAATCAGCCACTTAAAGGCACCACACCTCTGCCCCCACAACGCATATTTGGAAGAAGGTATGAGCCGCACAGTAACATTTTAGGTGTTGCCAAGGAGAAGCAATCTTTCCTATAAACACTGAAGAGGTGAGAAGCACAGAAAATTAATAAACTCAGAGAGAGAATTAAATGGAGGAGGACTTCTTAGTCAGAGTCCACAAAATTACTACAGTTTTTTGGTAGTTCCTCTTGTGCATGGTCAGAAAAAAGTAAATTATTAAGATGCCATTTGACCAGGCTAAATTGGGTTCTGGTTGTCAGCCTAAACCTGCCATCTGGTGTCAAGATACAGCAGATCACACTCCAGATGTGATCCCTCAAACAAACTGCATTTATATCCCCTTCCTCTCTTTCTCAGTGCAAGCAGAGAAGAGTATCTATCAAAGACAGCAGAAGTCTGTTTCCCAGTAGAGCAACTGTTAATAAGAACAATCCTACCAATAGGTAAAATTTTGCAAACATGCAGAAAAAAAATTACTTCTCCACAATCTCCATCTGTCAGTATTCGGTGCCATGGAAATATGTCTGCGGTTGAGGAAGGAGGTATGAATTTCTTGCGAGCAAAATATGCAGGTTGGCCACCTCGACCATTTGAAAGTCTTCTGAAAACCCAGTATTTGTTTCAGGGCACTGTAGGTTTTGAAATCTTTGTCTAATTTCTTTACTTCTTTCTGTAGCAATATCTCATTCCACAATTGGGGTGGAGAAGGGCTATGCAGCGCTATCATTTGCACCTCATTAGTCTTGGGCTGGAGCTTTGAGAAAGCTGATACTCCCTCTAAATTTTTACAGATGCTTCTAGTTTACCAGTTCATGACTGCACTACTAGGAAAGACTTCCTGCCACTAAACTGCTTGCTGGCATGTAAGCTGAATTTCAAAATCCCTGAAAAAACTAAAGCTCTGTGGTGCTCACTTGCCTGATTCTTGAGGGGGAAAAAAAAAAGTAACCTGAAAAACCACAGTAAAGTTCTTCACTCCAAACCTGTGAGACTAAAGGCCTTGGAAATATTTCCTTAAAATTGCAGCACATCTTGATTTTGAAACTCCCCACAAAAATGTTCATTAACAAGAAGGTATTTGTGGAGGTGTTTGTGGTATAAATTAGTATTATGACACATTAAATAAGTAGGGAGAATAATTCATCAACAGATACCTTGTGTTATGCACAAACACACTTACTTTCCTGTATTTCTTACGTGTCACTTGCATAATCTTTCACTTGGTATCAGAAGATTTGTAAGACAGATTCTTTCTTCACAATGTCATGCC
>WAAB01001666.1:18792-31292 GCA_013389865.1 Piaya cayana | reverse complement strand
AGTTTAAAAGTATTACCCAGACAACCAGAGAACTAATCATGTGTAGAGCTTTATGGCAAGAAAACAAAGTTGCATCACTCCTGATCTCTACACATAAACTCCCACAGAAGGGGACCTCACTGGTAAAGGATTGCAGGCAGCCAAAGTTTCACCTTTCATAGGAAACGTTTTGCTTCCCAAGCAAATGTAGCAAAACATAACACTGCCAAATAGCAAGCCAAGCAATGTAGAATAACACAGGCTTCTAACCATTGATGACTATCTGAGAAAAAGTACCTAACTCAACAAGAGTAAATAAAAATAAAATCTGTCTTACAACATTTTTACCCTAATATGTTTTATGTTAAATTATAATTATGGTAACAAGACCACTAGACTCTAGATACCATGCAGCACTAATGGGTCAGACTCCTATATTATGTAAGACAGCAATGAACCGCATCATCTTTTGTATGATCAGGAGTACTGGCTTCTAAGTTTGGAATTTGTCTTCATTTAGCACCTTCATCCAGTATAACAGTTAAAACAGTCTTAGTTACATCAAATAGTTCTGCAGCTTATAATCCAAGAGTTGCTATTCTTGGTAAGAATGAGGCTATGCTTGCACTTGGAGTGTTCCGGAAAGGTTACAGAACAAAAAAATACACCTTTTCTGTGGAATAAACTGGATTGCCAACATGTTATTTGGTGTGGATAACCAATCTGTAAATCACATAAGTTAAAAAACTTACTTAGAAGTTACACAAGAAAACCCCAAACAACTAATTTTGTACACCTCTTAGTTTATGTTAGTTGTGACTTTTGTAAAAAAGCTGCACCACCAAAAAGTAACAGTTCATAAACTCTGAATCTTAAAAGTAAGTACAATGCAAAGTAAAAAGCAACAAATCTTATTTTGAAGCAAAGTACTGTCATACTGTCAACTGCGCTGATATAGATGTCAAGGTGTTGGGAATGGGTGGGCTACTAGGGTGGCCTCTATGAGAAAATGACAGAGGCTGCCTTATGCTGGACATAGCCAGCTTCAATGGATCCACTGCAGGATACAGCTGAGCCCCTCAGCAAAGACAGTGTTGCCTCTGGGAAAATATATTCAAGAAAGTGAAAAGCGGCACAGACACCATGGTCACAGAACGAAGGGGAGATGCTCCAGGCACCATACCCCACTACAGCTCACAGAGAGGACCATGCAGGAAGAGATGTCCACACAGTGGCCTGTGGAGGACCAGAGCAGGTGGATATTTATAGAAGGAACTGTGGTCCATGGAGAACCTAGACTGGAGGAGATATTTCCTAAAGGTCTGCAGCCCATGAAAGGATCCACACTGGATCAGGGGAAAAGTGTAAAGAGGAAGCAACATCAGAAAGGAGTTGCTATGGATTGACCATAAACCTCCCATTTTGCATCCCTCTGCACTGCCCAGGGGAAGCAGAGGACTCAGGACTCAGGAGTCCTCTGCTCAGGAGTGAGGGAGTAAGAGAGCAGCTGGATGGGAGTTTGGCCTTTAGCCAATGATAACTCAACACATCAACAAATCTAATAATCATGTCCTGGACTGAACATAGGACAAGGGAAGTGCGAGGTATCATTTTGCAGTTGGGCTATTTGGTCCTTCACAAGCAATTTACAGTACCCATCTATCTAGGGTGCATTGTTTTGACTAAACATTTCTCAATATCCAGTACAGTCATTACTGGAAATAATTTCTATGTATACCAATCAATGGAAAAGTATTTCATTAAGTGAAGTAGGATTATCAGGAACAAATATTTCTGAGTTACTTTAAGACCCAGTCCCAGACTGTTAACTTACTTTATGTTACACTTGAGCATGCTTTGGTAACCTCAAGAATTTCCATTTCTTCATGAAACTAAGGTTTATTATTCAAAAGTCTTTCTCTAAGCATTTTCACCTAACTGAAGTTAGTTTTCATATAATGTAGAGAATGCTGGGAAGAAATGTTGCTGCTTTGTACAAAACATTACATGGACAGTCTAGGTCCTTTTCCTCTGTCCAGTGTTGACACACATACATATACTACTCAAAACAATCATAGACTGATTAATTTGAAGTTTAGTTAGAATAGGGGAGTAAAAGAAATCATACTTCAAATAAACCACCTATTTTAACTTAAGAGTTCAGAAGAAACACTTGAGCATGCAGAGAGGCTAAGGAAAATGCAAATACTCCAATCTAAGACTTGATCTGGTGAGGGAAACATTTTCATTATGAGAAACCACAGCCTTGGCTGGTAAAAGTCTGCATTCTTATAACGGAGTCAATTAGATCAACTGGGAAACCGGTTACATCTTATAACTCTGTGTGCTAGAAGTCATACATTTTCCACACAGGATTCTATTCAACCAGCAATATTGATCTGACTGACATCTTCTGAGAAAAGAATCAACATGTCTAGATCAGGAATTACTGGAAACAGAGGACCATAAAATACATGAAGCATATGAAAGTTGTAAGAAGGTATCTAACACAAGGCATGGCTTGGCAAAGTTCTAAGGATATATAAATCTCTATTGAAGTCAGCAAGACAAATCTGAATTGTATTAATACATGGAGACAAAATCTGCCATGATAATGTGTGTGGTATTTTCATTGATTTAAGGGCAACATTAAGGACTGTTGGACTATTTAGCTGTTGGACTGCTTTATTTTTAATTCACCCTGATGCAAACCCTACTCTTTTCCTCAAACCAGTGAAGACACTTGTTCCTGCCTGCACCTGTTGAATTTACTGTGGTTCATTTGACACTGATATAAATATCAAGGTTTCAGGGAAGCACTTTTTCACTTAAAATAAATCCATTAGATGTTCCGTGTCACTAATTTGGCTTGTTCCTGCTGCCTCTTGCTTACAGACACCTGAAGTTTGTTCATCTTTCCTTCACAGCTCATCATTCATCAAAGGGGATGCAGCTGGAGTTCAAGGCCTCCAAAATGCTAAATCTGAACAAGACATATCGTAGTCCTCTGCAGATCTTCAGCATAAGTCTGATCACTCATGGAACCAGATGTTTAGTTATCTCCAAATTAGGCACGGACTTCATTTCACACTGGGGAAGGGCTTCATCTTACCATCTATCATGTTTCTGGAATCTTTCCTCTCCAGTCCAGACAGCACCAATTACATTTCTGAGTCTGTTCACAACTGAATTTTGTTACTGTATCACAGGTCTGGCAGGCATTTGTGGGAACAGCAAAGGGGAAGGAGTATTAAAGGAGAGGATCAGATCTATACTCTCCCCTTGACAGACTACCAATATAGCACTGATGGTACTGTTATGCATGAAATAACACAGCAGGTTTTTTTTATGTAAGCATAGCCTCCCGGTGTACAATTTTGGATAATAACCTATCCTTTTAGTTTCAACAAAGGTCTTGAAAACTGAGGGAAATACAAACATGATACTATAAAACCAAAAAAGTTACATTCAGTAACTGTCACAGAAGTTTTCCTCACAGTTCTGGATAGTGGTTCTTTCAAAACTTTCAAACACACTAGGGACCTAACCCATGGTGACTACAACTCTTCATCCACATGGGATTATTTCCTCTTGATACAATCAAAGCAGATGAAACCAGATGCTAAGGGTCTGGTTTGATGGGATTTTGTTTTTAAGGAATTTTTGCTCAACAAAAGTCATTCAGCTCTGTGTAGCTTAGAAAACATTCTCTGTCTTTTCAAGAGACCTAACTCAGTAATATGTTGCATACTAGCAACAGACAACAGCACTGCCATACACACAGGTCTTTGAGTTTTTCCATCCAGTTCTTTTCATGTACACTAGATGCAGATAATATATGCTTTGGTATTTATACACAGTAAACATATGATGATAAGTAAGATGTTATTACACAGGATGTTTCAATGCTTTACTACTTTCCTGTATGTGTTATAAAACAGCTAAATATATAACAAAATTGCTTTAAAAATTGACGACTGATTAGCACAATAAGTTACCATTAAAAAGCATGCTGACATATCAAAGAAATTTTCTCTGTGTGTATCAAAAGTTTTTTTGAAACTTAAAACTAAGAAAGACGATGACAGTAAAAAAAAACAGCAGCACACTGAATAACTACTAGTAAAACACATATGCATTTTTCTTTTTGTATCATACACATAAGACCAGTGCTGCAAAACCTCCTTTGGTTCTCCTAAGCTCATAACTCCAGAACTAAGTCATGGAATATGGCCAGAATTCAAGTGAATCCCACTTCTCAAAGCTGAATCCATTTCTGCATTTTTTACACACACTTACCTCAGAATCAAGCCGTATTTGTGCAAATTAAACCAAGTTCGTTCTTTCCATAGAGAATCTTACCTTACTCTCCCCTAAGAAAAGGTACTGTAGAAGAAGTGACACTTACTGTACTACTTACTAATTACTACTGCAGTAGCTGAAAGGAAAAACAGTACTTTTCATTTCAATAAAAGATATTATCAACTCTTTGGGTTTATAGTCTGAACATAGAATCATAGAATCACCAGGTTGGAAGAGACCCACCGGAACATCGAGTCCAACTATTCCTATCAAAAACATCTGAGCAATGTAACACTGGTAAAGAATACCACATGAGATGACAAAATAAAATTGCTATTATGTTCAGTTACATGAAACAGAGAACATAATCAGTCCAAATTTTCTTCTACTGTCACCTCTTCTCTCACATGGAATAAACGTATTTTTATTTCCAGCAGCATTTCTCTACTTATTCTAGGTAGTGTAATAGTTTTATGTTCCTGTCAGGTATCAATTAGTTTACTGATACAATAGTTTCTTCTACTGTCAAATGACACCTACTTTACAACACTAATGTTAACTGTCTTATTCTCCTTTACTTAAGTGATCAACTTACATTTTAACTTTTGATACAGAAACCCTGATACACACTAATTGCCAGGACTTGAAAACCTACCTCAGATTTGTGGGCAAATAGGAATAATTTTCATGGAAGGGTCATTAAATTTTAAGGAATATAAATCTCGTACTTCAAATTTTAGTCCTTGTGGCATGACAGACTTCTCAAATATAAAATCAATGGAACTATGCAGAATCTGACCCTTGAGACTAATACCTCCGTGGCTCTCTGCGACTGATTGCAATCTTGTTTTTGCTAACAACTAAGATTTCTGTGACTAGAAGTGAAAACTCTCATGTCAGTGTCTTTCTGCTTGAGATAAGGTCTTCAGACTAAAGAGGGCTTAAAAATCAGAAGCTTAGGGAGAAGCAAAAAACCATAAATATCTTGTCTGGCTGCAAGAAAGCTAAAACAGTCATATCCAGAGTGACCAAAGGATAGGGGCAAAAGTGTCTTCTTCCTTTATGACAAACAAAAGGAAAAAAAAATATTCCAATGAGAAGAATGGAAGAATGAATGATAGATACAGAAGGTGACTTCCTCAGACTGTCGTATAGGAAAATATCCAGCCTCCTTTCTTCCCCAGTGGCTGACTAAGATGTACTTGTTTCTCAGACTCTATCTCCAATGTTCACATCACTGGAATAGCTAGCTTTGTTTCCTGTTAAGCGTTTCAAATCCATACATGAGCAGAGAGTTGCAAGAACAGGACAGAAAGAAAGAGAACAAAATGGTCTAACTTCAAGCAAAATAAATATATTTTTTTAAAAAAACTACATATGAACTGTCTGTATCTTTTGTATTTATAAATAATCCCTTATTTTTCTGAAGACATTAGGACACTAGATTTTTGCATATCTTTGAAAAGGAAAACTGAAGTTTAGAAATCACTTTAAGATCTTACATGCAGTACACTCCTTAGCAAGCAATATTAAGTTAGTACTGAAATGATACAGAACTGTAACGTGGGACAGCATTATTCTTTCCCTGGTCAGGCTGACCCAGTCTTCTCCCCTGGACTTTCTAAGAAATGCTTATGGTGGAAAGGAAAGTGGAAGATAAAACTGCCTGACAAGATACTGGAATGGCTTAAAAAAATACAATTTGTTGTCAAAAACTTCCAAAGTAAGTGATTTGATAGGCATTAATTTTTAAGATGCCACAAAGTAACAAAGTTATCTGACAAAATCCTGCTGCTTTCTGAACACAGAAAGTAACAGATAACATAGAAACTTAAATAACCAGTAAGTTATCTAAGAAACCTTTAAAAGGAAAAATAAAACCAAACCTGAAGTTTCACATAATGAGAGACAAGCACTTATTTCCCCATCAAACAAATAAAAAAAAGTTTCTGTGTAAAAATATCTTTGTTATCATTGATATATTCATTATTTTTCTATTTTATCTGAAGAAATAAAATATGCTTTTAGGCAATGTCCAAGCATTACTGCTGTACTTTTAGTGCAACAACAATGCACACTCTATGAGAATAACAGTTTTTAATGCCCAACAGCAAGAAGCAATGCAGCTCCCATAAAAATGTGGCCTTGTAGTTCAACAAAGACCAAAAGCAGAAGACATCCTGACAATGCTGCAATCTATCATTAGCATTAAATATTCAGTCCTAAGAGTTTAGTTGTGACAAGATGTGAAACTCTGAGACTTAAGGTTGGCAAAATGTTAATTCGGTAAGCACTGACAAGGAACATATGTTTTATACATACTGGCATGCACAGGTCATTGTTTGCCAGCCTAGTTGTGAGCACACAAAGCAAAACTTTACAAATAAACACAAGGTTCCTTCTTTCTGCATGCACCTATGAAAAGCTATACACAACTACACATATAACTATGTATGTACACACACTCACAGAAAGGACATCTCAAAGAAAAAGATGAAACTGTAACTCTTCTATGCTTTTTTCCTGATCAAAATGCAAGTTTCCCTCTCTTCTTTTATTTCTTTTGTTAAAGTAAGCACCTAAAAACAGGATCACAGGCAAACAGAACGTAGCCAGGCACTGTGCACAGATATATTTTTGCTAAGTTTTGAGCCACCAAAAAATATTTGTAGAAAATAAGGTGACAGGAGGCCTTTATTTCAAGTAGAGACAACAGACACTTCAGAATACTGTGGTTGAAGAGCAGTAGGTTAAGTAATTACTACGTGTACAGAGGTACAGCTCAGAAATACCCTCTCCCCAAGTTTAAAACAAACACACACAGATGTTGAGAAACAGTCATGAGATGATGCACTTAAAATAGTAATACCTGTTTACAAATTCAAGTTGCTGCTTGGTGGAAACTTGATTTCTGTAACATGTCCCCAAGATACAATCTAATACTAAAACTTATCCTGCGGTAGGTCTACTTTCAATTACTAGAAGTAAGCATATAAGGTATATAATTAGTTATGACACTAGGACAGGCATACATGTTTCAACACAGACAGAGCTCTGAACAAACTTTTTGGCAGTATATTACAGAAGACTTAAATTGAAAGCTCAAAGGCAGGGTATACTGTATTATAGAAAGAAAAAAAACCCCTACACCACCCTCTAACTTTAAAAGTTCTCACATCAGATGATTTTTAAAGGTATGAGCATATTCAGCTGAAACACCCTTCATAAACTGGAAAAAAATATTGCCCTGCAGCATCAAAATGGGCTATATTACAAACTAAGAAAAAGAAACTCAATCCCTTGAATGGTTTCTTTTCTTTTAGTGAAAGGGTGTGATTCTTCCCTAAAGACTACATTATAACAAAACATTTATATAAATCAAAGAAGATTTCTTTAATGACTGTGGGCACAGCATCTTAAATCTGGGATGAAACATGAAGTTCTATCAATTCTAAAATAAATTAGGCAAGGATTATACAAGTAATACTTATCTTGGCATTAGAAAAAAAAAAAGAGAACATTAGAACATTAGTGTCAAAGATGTATCATCAACATGCCATCAACTGATAGCCCCTGGAAGGGCCTTTAGGAATAAATACAGAATAAATGAACTCTGAGCAGCTCAATTAGGTATCTAGTTTCTAAATGTTTTCATTTAAGAAACCAACAAGACACCAAATGAGATATAATGGGAATGTCCATAAGGATTAACCTTATGGATGTCTTGTTTCATTCTACAGAAAGAATTAGGCTTCAACTAGTCTAAATATGCTTTCTCAGATGCTTGAAGGGGTATCCTTGCTTTGTCCTCTTCCCTATAAAGAAGTACTTTTAATGTAATTTTTTCAACAAGAAGTCTGGTGACGGCACTTCGCTGTAACAGGAAACACTGAACCTGTTTCTGTAAATTAAATTCTGAGTACTTAAATTTGTGGGGCAGCAATCTTGGAAAGTATACCTGAAGTTAAAATTATCATAATTAGTGGGCTTTTCCAGGCTGAAATTCATGAAGATAGTATTTGCATAAGACACAGTAGTATTTTTTAAGGGTTTTCAAGTGTTTAGAAAACAGGTTACATATTCTCAGTACACAAACAAACCAGATACTTCACTTTTGGTACCCATCTTACAGAAGTTAACAGCTTAACTTCTTTCATTTCACACTCTCATACAAAATTAAAACAAAAAAAATACATTGCCTTTCCAAAACAAGTACAGTAATGCTACCTCCATCAACTGAGCTAACATCACTTAGAGAGATGATGTAGTGCTATTGGCAGAACTATTTCTTCTGTCAGCATATACCATGTCCCATCTAGACAAAACCTGACAATAACCTGCTTCTTCCTTGTTCAAACACTTAAAAAACCCTGACCCTTGCTAAATACTTGAAAAGAGTGTACCTGTGATGTCACACACTATCTTTTTGAGAGGGAAGAAATAAAATTTCCAAAGACAGAATAATACACAGCACCAGATGCCTATTCCCTTTTAAGATGAAACAGTTAAGTATTTGTTGATTACAGCTGTAGTAATAGGGTTAACAGAGCACTCCTGATTAAACCACTTAAGACTCCCTAAGTTAAAACCAGCACCCATAACTTCATCTCAGAAGCAGTCTGCTCAACAATCTGCACAGTAGCTGGGTGGACCACATTCTGCGCTAGTCCAGTTCATGAACAAAAATAACTTAATCTTGGGGAAGAAACAAACAAACAGCATCTCGATACACGTCAAAAATACCAACCCATGTCAGCCTTGTCTAAATAGTGCCTGCCTCAGAACTACACCCCTACTTCTCTCTGTCTCACAAACACAACAATACATTTACAAAACTAGCTTCACCTAAAGGAAAGGGAAAACTTCATATTGCATGTAAAAGGCACTGGTGCATTTCAAGTGCTGTAAATAAGTAATAGCATAACACTAGTATGAATAAATACAGAGATACTGCAACTCCGTGCACTCTAGAGTTACAATCCGACTCAGAACAACAAATAATCATATTGAGTTCAACATATGACTGCATGCTACAGATGACAATAGTAGGTAGATTACACATCAGCTGGTATGTATACAGCTGTGGGGTTTTCTTTTCACTTACAATAGAATTTTTCCCCTCTTTCATTTTTTAAAAGTCAGTAATTTTTTCTATGAGGTTTTGGATAACTAGCATAGTGACTCAGGTGCTACTCATGGAGTGGCTGTCTTTAGGGTAAGATATTAAAAAAAAAAACCCTCGGATTATATACCATGATTTGAGTTCCAATTATGCCTTCAGAATGAAGTGTTAATATCATAAACCTACTGTTTTCCAGCTCTGATAAGACCAGACATTAAGCTCATTCAACCCAAGGGCAAACCACACACGAACCATTAGAAAACAACTACACAAAGTAACAACTAGGTGATCAGGATACAGTTTTACAGGGTATGAACTAGCCTGTAGTACATGTCAGGCAGCTCTGAAAGTGCTCACTGAAAGTGAAGTAAACTACATATGGTCAGGGCAATACAAATTAGTTGACAAGATATGAATTCCTGCTAAAGGCTACCTTGCAGTAACAGTGTTCAACAGATATACTCACAAATTCAGGAGCTCTAAAGTTTTTTTGAAGTTAGTGTGAGATCTGCTGCTGACTGTGTTGATGACAGAGGATGTATTCCATGAGCTCCTTCTATATAAATTGCAAATGAAGTTCGTTCATTCTATCCTGAACTGTAAAACAGATGCTAAGTTTCATTTGAGAAAGATCCTAGAATGCTGCCTGGGTTTGGCCTATGATTCAAATTTATAACCCATTTTTGTGACATACCGGAATGAAGTTTCAATATGCTAGTTAACTGAGAGATTTTCATGTAACAGAGGCCAGCGATGAGTACAGTGCTAACTTTCTAAAACACCCAGTACTTCTATTTAATTCTTCAAATGCACCAAATTCTACCTTGTCTGAAATGGAGTTAACAGCACCTGTGCCTCTTCACACTGGGATCACAATTCTGCATACCTATCTCAGTGACTCGCAATACTGCATTTACATGGACAGTGGTGAAGGAAAGTGCCTGCAAAGTAACACAACTTCATTTCAACTGATCTCCCATTATTTGTTACATAACTTATGAACTTCTATTTTTTCCCATCTTGACACTACATTTTGCCAACACCTGATAATTCATATTATTTCATTAATAGATTCAGCTATAGTTATTTTCCCATAATTATCCTACTAGAGAACAGTAAGTTCCTAAGATCTCCAGATTTCTGAAGCTTTTTCATAGAAAACAGAGCAATTTTTTAGAACATAACTAAGCCTGCACATTGTGAAAATATTCCCATTACAATATTATCATAACATATGTGATTATAACAGCACATTATAAAACCAACAGAACCAAAGATAAATGGATTGAAGATCCTCATTCACAAGCCAATGAAATGCCATGCCTTTTTTGGTTGTTCTTTTATAATTAATGACAAAAGGTATAGTATAATGTCTTTCATGCAATACTGGCATCATAAATGGAAGCTTCCAGACTTTTTAAAGGACAGGAGACCCCTAATTTAGGAGAAAAATGCAGGGCTTCTACAAATCCAATCCTACACTACTCCTGCAGGGAAAATATCCACAAGACCTGATAGAGCCACCTTAAGTTCCCAGAATCAGATAGATATCAGAGGTTTGGTTGTTAGCAGGTCTCATTATGATTACGGTAATATATTTATAATACATGGGATCAAAATACTGCCTTTAGTTTAAGTAATGCCAATAGGAACATATTCAAATCACAGAATAAGATAATTTAATGTAATTCTCAAATGAAATACAGTGTATTATACCAGAACATTGAGAAAGAGACACTCTGATATACAGAACAGATTGGAAAGCTGAAGAATAACAAGATAAAATAAGAAATACAAAACTCCAAACAGACACTAATATTTCTGAAAATGCTCCCATAAGATTAAAGGGAGTAAAATATTTGGTGTCTTTTCTAGCAGTGCATTGGTTTTCACAGACATCTTCTACAACTGATCTATGTCTTACTTTTACTCAACAACCAGAAGTACTCAAAAGGCCTTCCTGGCAACAAAAATGCCTGTCCAGGGGAAAAAAAAAAGTATGTAAAAATATGCATTTATATGTATGCATGCACGTATGTATTATGTATGTACTATATACGTGGAGTTGTGTATCTACATGTATATTATATGTAAATTTTTAAAGGTATACATATTTAGTGCGTATATATCATTATATATTGTGTGTATACATACATACATACATACCACACACATGCAAGAAAGCTGTAGCAACATTTCTAAAAGTTTTTCTTCTTTCACCATATCTGCAATTCATCTTTCCATACATGCCACAGATATGCTCTTTAGAAAGCACATCAAATCACAACCATTCTTGCAACATGGGAAGCAAAAGGAACACTCACAGGTTGCATGTTACAAGGCTACATTTGTATTGCCTTGTTAAAAAATCCTGAAAAATAATCACATCTAAAACTACTGTCTAAAGATGAATCACTGTAACACACCACATCCTTGAGGTTTATATCCATGAAGGTGAGGACAAGAGCAGTTCTTTTGATTTCACCACTCAACACGTTTCTCTCTTGCAACTGTTCAGTCTACCATGATTAGATTCTTCATAGGTCTGGCAACAACTACATGCAATGAGCGATTTTTTTTGAGCCTCAGTGTCTGACAATGGGGAGACAGTAAATGCCTGTATTCTACAGGTTTATCACAGTCACAAATCCTGTGTAGCCTGGTGACTTCCAAATGCTGCACAAAACTCACATAATGCAAAAAGCGTCCCACCATACTACCCACACCTGTGAACCATTTAACAGGAAAAGAGCTATGAAATTCCACACATGGTTCACATGAGAGACAGGAAAGGTGTGCAGAGTATGGAAGAGGCAAGCCTTTTGCCTTGCTGCTATGGATACTAGAGGTATAAGCCAGTTCAATCTTTTTCAACATTATACTGTCAATTTCAGTCACCTCCTCCCCTGCCATGACAAACATCACAGACTTCTTTCTCTTATTTTTAATAAAAAGACTATTAACAATTTTGCAGATGACACTAAGCTGGGTGGAAGTGTCAATCTGCTGGAGGGTAAGGAGGCTCTGCAAAGGGATCTGAACAGGCTGGACCACTGGGCTGAGTCCAATGGCATGAGGTTTAACATGGCCAAATGCC
>WAAB01001665.1:96377-125920 GCA_013389865.1 Piaya cayana | reverse complement strand
CCACCACTCTCTGGGCCCGGCCAGCCAACCAGTTTTCCACCCAGGAGAGTGTGCGCGTGTCCAGGCCAGAGGCTGACAGTTTCTGTAGCAGAATGCTGTGAGAAACTGTGTCAAAGGCTTTACTGAAGTCCAGGAAGATACATCCACAGCCTTTCCCTCATCCAGCAGCTGATTCGCTTTGTCATAGAAGGCGATCAGGTTAGTTTTGCAAGACCTGCCTTTTGTGAAGCCGTGTTGACTGGGCCTGATCACCTGGTTTTCTTGCATGTGCTTCATGATAGCACTCAAGATCACCTGCTCCATGACTTTCCCTGGCACTGAGGTCAGACTGACAGGTCTGTAGCTCCCTGGATCCTCCCTGTGACCCTTCTTGTAGATGGGCATATTGTGTAGAAAACACTGTTTCACAGGAAGAGTGAACTCAGGATGTTATCATATAACATACATCAAGCCTGCTTGAGGTAGTAAATGAAACTGAAATATGACATGTAAGTGCTAAAGGATTGGAGCTGTTTTCCATAGTCCCAATAATAATATTATTGCAAAACTACAGACTTTATAAATTAAACAATTTAGTTTGATGTTTAAGAAAGGTTTTTCAGTTTCTCCAAAATTAAAGATCCTAAAGTGCACCTTTTGCCTTTCCTTAATGTTTCCAGGAGACGTGCCCCTGTATTTCAGGATCTTACTTTTACAACTTCACATGTTCATCAAACAGCAGGAATTTCTGCGGCAATGACTGTAGGCAGCTCCAAAGCCAGACAGAGTAACTTCAGTCACTCAGGAAACCAGCCCAGATATTTGAAGGACAGAAGAAACTGTGGAGATTACCAACCCTGACCTGCACAACTGAAGCCACAGAATTTCCGTCAGTAACTTTTCCTGTTTCAGACAAAACATTTTTGTATCTGTCTTATATACTGCACATCTTTTTTTTATTGTGTACAACAGAGGTATAGACTGAACTTCAGTGTTATGATGTGAACTTTTATGGGTTGTAGGGCAGTGAGGAGGGAAGCAAAGAGAGGGGCAGAGAGAGCATATCCCAACTCTGACCCATCCTTCCTTTTCTGCCTTTGTAGGAATGACCCATATACCTTCCTGAAGTGTTTACGTGGTCTTCTGATGGATGCCAATTCATTACTGCTGTGCTTTTGTGTATGAATGTGTATGTATAGATGTTTCTGTAAGCATACAGATATGCATGTGTACATATAGCTCTGTGTATACTATTACATAAGCATAGATATTATAATCTACTAATAGATCATGCCTTACATATGTTTACATATCCTATACAATGTGGTATGTTATGTGAGCCAATCTTCACTTAAAGTTTACAAGTGGTTTGAGGAATGCTCGTTCATAAAGGCATGGACTAGCTAGCAAGGGGCTATGGGAGGCCCAGCAGCCATGGCCACAGCACCCAGACTCACACAGCTCACGGTGTAGTTGAGGCCAAATTGCATCAGTGATTCAGAAAGGACATTTCCAAAATCGCTGTGATTCAGAATAAAGCTACAAAGGTTGCCATACTTTTGAAAATCTCTTACTCCAGTGAGATGCTGCAGAAACTCCAGAGAATTGTGAAAGCTTTTAGAAGGAAATTGATGAGAAAACTCCTACTGAACAGCCTGCTGTATAATTAAAGAAATGAAAATGTTTTCTTTGGGCATTGATGGATGAAACAAAATTTTTAAATCTGTAAAATTGTAATACTGTGAGATTGTAATCTGTAAGACTGTAATACAAAAGCATTAATAATTAAGAAACTTTAATAATACTCTACAAAGGAGACAAGTGTGATCAGCTTAAGGGTATTTACAGGTTTCTGGATGTTTAAAATTACAGTAATGCCTGTAAGAGGAATGAAAATAAAAATCATTCTTTTTCATGGGTGTACCATGATCTTCTGGAATCCTTGAAAGACTTCTAAGTGACAAAAACTTTCATCAAACAGTGAATCTATATGAGGATATCTAGATTGTTTTGTCATCTAGTACAGGAAATAAGCAGCAACATCATCGTATATTTCTCATTTTCAACTTCAAGTCATAGTCTTCTGGGTTTTTGATACGTGGCAAGTATTCAGAATTGTTCTCACAAGACTGGCAGGTCACTTAAACTTTCATAATATAATATCAGGACAATGCATTTATTACCATAACTTACTAATAAATAAATCAAAATATTTCTAGAGTCAAATTCTGTTGTGCTTTCTTTCCTCTTGGGAGAAGGAGAAGGCTGGAATGTCACACTGTTGTGACAAATGAAGATGACCTGAGCCCTTGTGCTTTTATGATCTGTCAATATCTTTCTGGTAATAAGATACCCATAACTGAACACAGCACTGCAAGAGCATGTTGTGCATCCTAAAACCATATAAAGAAAGATTATTAGCCACCTCCTCCAATATATGATGATAGGGTGCCTGGTGAATGCAACGCAAAACCACATTGACCTTTTTTTCATAGGCAAAACAGATTGGAAGCTCATGTCTAATTTGTTACTTAATATCCCTTGGGATTTTTAAAATTTGACTGAAAAAAAATACAAGGAAAACTAGGAGTTTCACTTCAACAACTGGAGGGAATTTTTATTTCAAAAGGTAGTTGCTTTCTGGTTTCTATTACCTTATATCGTTGTTTCAAAACAACCATATTATAAATCCACACTGATAGACCATTTATTGTGTTTTTAGTGGATGACTTTATACGAATCAAATCCTGATTGCTTTGGTAATATGAGGTGAGCCATAAAATCAAAATTCCTAGCTCAGTGCACAGGAACTAGCTGTCAATTTGCAGGGAATGCAGAGATAAGACAAAAGCAACAAGTAAGTAATTTTTCAAAAATTACAATTTCTATGAAATGTGCCAACAAAAGAAAGAACAAATTAGAAAGAGTCAAGTAATAGAATTAAAGCTATCATATTTTTCCTAAATGTAGCTAATTGAAAGTTTATTTTCCAAGTGAGTGATCATCACAATTAACTGTTATTGCTGAACCCCGAATGTCAAACCCACATCAGTTGCTTCATTTAATGTTAGGAGAGCCTAGTGCCCCAACTTTGTTTCCCTAAAGTGAGTGTGTAATGCAGCTGGAATGCTAATGGGTGACATGTTGCAGGAAAGAGGAAGCAGGTTATCATATTCAGGACATTGACAGCTCAAAGCGTTACGTGATATTAAACAACAATACCCACTTGACTAGCACGATAGCATTAGAAAAGCCAAGTCCTGACCTGTAACTAAGATATGTCACACTCAGAAAGTGGAGTAAGTTTAAAATGAAATGTCCTGCATACAAAAAGAAAACCTTCCAAACAACAAGATTCAGGGTAGGTATTATAAATATGGAATAATAAACCAGTGGATGCGTCTTATCTCTGCAGTTAAAAACACAGCGCTGCAATGGCCAGTCCATCTAGCTCCTTCCTGGTATCTTTGTTGATAGGTTACTCTTAGGAAATAGCAAATAAAAAGCACAGTTCTCTAAAGTACTGTGAGATCTTAGTTTTAAGCATTCACATTTAGACACGATGGGAGACAAAAAGCAGTTGCAGGCTTCTATGAGCAGCACCCAGCATGTTATGAGTGTGCTGTGACATGGACAAGGCGGGGCAGCCGGGTAGATCACAGTGCCCTTGATCTCAGAGGTGCAGCCACTCTTGGAGGACCAGTCCCCACCAGAGGGGCTGCAGAAAGCTTCCTGCTGGTGGGAATCATTAATATAAGGAAAGGAACAGGACACAGATAATATGAGCACAGGTCCATCGGGAACCTGTGATTTCAAGGCCTACGTACAGTAGCTTTCAGTTAGTCTGTTATTGCCTTAAGCTTTCATGTTCAAAAAGTTAGGAATGGTAGTATTTGATCACCCACTTCAGAAGGACATTTTGGGGCTTATTCCATTGCATTTGGATTTTGTGAAATCTAAAAAATTATATACATACAGAAGTTATTGTTGCTCTAGGCTAATGTACATCATGTGTGTAATGATACAACAGTTATTTTTGTAGGAAATCACAGCCCAGGTTTTTTTGTTGCTCTGTAATAAAAGCTTTTCCTTCACTGTGGGACGTGCACCCTCCTTTTATGCTACCCACACTTTCACCAATACAAATCTCAGTCACACTTGCACCTTCTTCATGTGTCCGCCTTGCATAGCTGAAATGCATAGCAACAATGACTAATTTGGATGATGACTAATTAACATTGGACTTCAGCAGTAGGCAACAGGAAAATAAGCATACTTTTTTTCCCCAGTAGAGTAAAAGAAGGATCAGTGCTAATTTAACATTGCCATATGCTTAAAAAAAACCCCAAACAGTAATGATGAAAATGTGGTGATCACAGACAACTTTACAGTGTTACAGGTGGTACTGAGGACAAGCCAGTTGCACAGTACTTTAGATTGTTTGGCAGGATCATAAAAATCAGACCTGGAAAGGTTTTCAAAAGGCCATCTAGTTTGCTCCTCACTCCCAAACCAAGACTAGGAATACCTCTGTTACCCTCACAGAAATTTACATAATCTGAGTGTAAATACCTCCCAGAAGGGAGGTCTGCTGGCATGCTGAGGGAACCTCTTCCAAGATTCCACCATCCTCACAGCACAGAATCTTTTCCTGGTGGTTAAACTGATTCTATCAACATGCAATTTTGATTGTTGATTTGTGTGCAGTTCTCCATGCACCTGCTATATATCACCCCTGGAGTCATCTTTAGCTCACTTAAAAGCTGACAGTAAAGTTAAATGCTGCTTTCTTTACTTTATGCTACCCTTGTTTCTTCAAGCTTCCCTCACAGGGAATATTTTCCAGACCTCTGGTTATTTCCACTTTCTACCTCCAATCTGTCAAGAACCTTATTCTTTCATACTGTGACGTGCTTCATAGTCCTCTTCTGTATTTACCCTCTGTAACCTTAATAGAGACATTCTTTATCCCATTCTCTAGGTCTTCTTTGGAAATTCTGAGCAGTTGTGGACACACAGTGGATCCCATCCATTTTGACAGTGAAATCAGTGGTAAACTATCTTCGAGCATAGTTTTCGAAATAATTTCTGCCATTTTATTTCAGTTGAGTGTGTTTCCCTATCTCAGCTGTCAGGGTATCATGTGAGGCAGTGACAAACACCACCAACTGCTTCTCATCCACCTGGGAGATTCATCATCTTCCTGCAGAACTTTAATAAATTGACATAACTTTGTTCTGACAAATCTGTGCTGTTTGTAATTCATTTTATTGCTTTCATAGAGACACTCGTAAGCATTGATTCCAATCTTTTTCTTCAGTAAATTGTTGCCCTTAGGCAGGGCAGGGGTGTGGGAAGCTGGAGACTGGTCTTGCTGCAGAGGGCTGAGGGGACACAGTCAGGGTTGGAGATGCCCTCACAGTCCTGACAGTTTACTTACTTTGTTTTGGAACAATGAACAACGACGTTATCCACCTTTTCTCCTCAACAGAACAGTTTGCGTCGGTGTTATCAATACTGCTTCTCATACAGCCACTACTGCCTCTGAGATTAGCCTTCCTGAAATGTCTGTTTGTGTTTTGTGATTCTTCGTCCATCCTTCACAGGGCATTATGAACCCCACTGCTCTCAATGAAATAGTCTTCCACCATCAGCTGGCTTCTCCTTGCTGGTGAGGATTAGCCCTTGGAGACATGTTCTGCTGCTTGCTTCTGTGGGCTCCCAAACCAAGACATCTCCTGCATCCAAAGGAAAAATGGACTTTCTGAGTTCTCTCCTAGTCTTCTCTCAGCAGCTGTCTGGCTTGCTGAGAAACCTGTTATCTTAGATTGCCTGCTTGGCTTGGTTTTACAGGTTACTCGTCCAGCTGTTACCATTCCTGGTTTTGTTGCTTGTTGCAAATTTCCTACATGAAAGCAGACATGTGCTTGTACCTTTCTGACACCAGGCAGGGATTTCTTACAGTAAGTCAGCCTGGCTTTCAGGACAAGAGATTCAAAATGTTTCTTTTAATTAAATCTTCCTCTTATCTGCTCTCACAGGACAAACCTTTTGTATTAATAGGCTAATTGATGCCACTGGGAGACAGCAACAACAATGTGAGGTGATCCACTGTTGTTTACCCTTTTCTCTCCAAGCAACTGCTTGGATGTCAACAGGAAGGACTCCTGCCTATAATGTGGCAGTGTCATCCCTGAGACTTTATACTCAACTATTGCCAGGGGCTAGATTCTTCCCCAGCTTCCTCCTCACTTACATAGTGTTTCCCCAATCAGTTCCCTTACCCTCTTCATGCCTCCTTCCTACAGAGGAGCCTTCCTCCTCTTTCACTCCTTCTCCAGATGCTGCTCTGAAACTCATCCTCAACTAACATAGAGAAAGAGGCAGACTGAGCTACGACCAGCTGGGCTTTCCATTAGGACTTTACCATTCAGGGAAGACAATGTCAAAGAAACCTAGTCTAAAGCTCTCATGAAATTGATTTTTTCTTACACACACACACCACCACTAATAAGGAAAAAAATAAGTTACCTTGTATTACCCTTGCAAATAGCAAAATAAGATTTGGCCCTATACTACTGTGAAGTCTACTGGATCCAGTTCTAACCTGTCTGGTTCACTTATGATCGTTCTTCCTAGCAGGCTTATTGCACCTGTTTCTTATCCTGTGCTAAAGCTCTTCCCGCTAGATTAGCCAGTTGATGCGTAAAGTTGTCCACTTCTTTTGTGTGTGCTTGTGTGTGAGGCAGGCTTTTATCTTTGCTCCTCAGCTTTTGGAACAACATCTCACTGCTGACAGAACCCAAAATCTTGCTGCCAACACCAGATACTAAACCGCATGCTTTTCTGTGGGATGCCTCCTTCTCTGCCTGTGCAGAGACTGGCAGGAACAACATCTGTACCTTGCTCCTGCCACAGTCTCAGAGTCATTTTGACTCTACATGGGGCCTTTCTCAACCAACACCACCATGGGTGTGCACAGGGATGTGCAGCATATTCGATCCAGTGGCCAACTGAGTCTCAGTATCTACTAAGCAACATCTCTGCGAACTCCTCCCAAGATGCTGCAGCAGCCTCCAGATGGTCCTTACATCCATTCTTCTGGAAACCATCTATCACTAGTGAGTGGTAGGACCCATCCAGCACCACTGCCCTTATTTACCTCCCATGGATGCTCATCATCCTATTGTGGTCCTGAAGACTTGAGTTTTCTTCCTTTCTTTATAGCTGGGCCTGAATACTCACGGCCTCACTCACTGCAGTGCACATGTGCTCAGTTTCAGCAGGGGGAACCTAGAAGTTGCTTGGCCTCCTCTGCTGAAATGGTTAAAGAAGTATTTTGCCATGGTGGCCAATAGCCACAACTTCCTAAGAAACTTCTGCTTTTCTAAAGAAGTTCCATTCTGTTCAGCCAGTATCTGTGAGTAATCTCAGACAAGTTTCTTGTTGCTCCATGTTATCTTGAAAGCTTCATCTTTCAAATTAAAAAAAAAAAAATTGTGAATGTAAAATTTAGCTCGTTCAGATTTTGAAAGGAAAAGTAGCTCTTAAGTAGTAGAGGAGATACAGTCACTTAGGTAAATCTCATTTATCTTTCTAAAGAGAAAGGATAAAAGTCCGTGTAAGTGAAAAAAAAAAGATAAAATATATTTTAAAAAAGAGGTAACTAACTTACAGACTTCAAGTTTTGCAACTTTTTATGTGCACTGTTGAATACAATATAAATTTATTGAACTGTTAGGGTTTTTTGACAAGTCTTTTATTTTAGATCATTTTGTAATGCAGAAGTCACTCCTGAGCAGCTAAGTATGGTGGTGAAAAATTGTTTCCTTGGGGAATGCAGTAAACAGTCTTATGCCAAATAACTCTAAGATAACGTAAAAACTCACACTGTTCAGTTGCAGCAGGAGATTAGCCATGCAATCCTGCCCAGTCACCCAGGGTCCAGCCCTGCTTCCCAGCTCACAGTCATGCTGGAATCTGTCCTTCGGTCATGTTTTATTTACCCAGACTGTTAAGTTCTCCTGGCATTTCAACAAGAGCTTGTAATGGATATGTAGCTGGCAGAGGGCATGGGTGCACAGTGCAATATGGCACAGTATCAGAGGTACCCATGTGGCTGGGAGGGAGCCAGCACACCTATGTGAAACACCAGACCACACTGCAAAAATACAAACCAGAAATTCCCAGCCACCCTCAAGCACATAGGCGAAGGAACTCAGCTCAGCATTGTACATGCATGGCTTCTGTCACTCAGTTTAGCAGGATCAGGGCCAGCAAAGATATCTTTGTACTGATCTGTGATGTGAAAGGCTGGTGTTCCCTGTAAAGGTTGTTGCACTGCCTTCTCCTGGTGGCAAAACGAGCTCTTTCTCAGCCTCTTCTGTGAAGCAAATGCAGAAATATCATCTATTCTTTCCTCTTCCTTCTTACTGAGCACAGGTTGCAACCGAGACACCCTTTGTCAGAATATACTTATGATACTATTTTTGTCTTGAATTGTTGACATACCTTGTGAAATAATGGATTTGCATCTCACCTATTTGATGTATGAAGTCCAGACCTGATTTATAAGTCACGTCACTTTGTATGCTATGGCATTCATTTAAGAGTCATTGAACTGATTTATGGTTTGAGCTTTTGAATTATAAATCACACTTGTATTCTACATTTCTTGTAATTTATTTTAATCCAGCACTTCTTACTTTTGTTATAATCTTTGCTTTACTACCTTGTCTATAAAAAATAGAATAAAGGTGCCATGCTTAAGAACTAAAGCTCTAGCGGAAGCTTCACAAGGCACAGAACACTTCTAGCATCACCCTTCTTACCATGCCAGGCAAAACCATTCTAACCTGTACTATTGTACACCTACAGCACACACAATCCCACAAACCATTCTGCAGCCCTGCGAAGGTCACTGTCTAACTCAAACCAGTACCTTTGTAGCTCATGTGGTCTGAATCATTGTTTCCTTTGGTCTGTGCTTGTGCCTGATGACTCACACTGGATAAAAATACAGCATCTATTCATACAAGCTCAGTACACCACAACTGAGACCTGGGTGCCATTTTCCAGGATGAGCTGAACTCTTCCTGTACTGATTAGGTTTCATTAACTATTTTTCAAGCTTAATTTTAATGTCACGCTTCCTACTTAGGACTCTGAGGAGCACTATATCAAGAGTGCGTCATTGCTTTACTGGGGAAAACTCACGCACCACATCACTGTCCTGATCATTTCCATGTAAAATCTGAATTTTCTCAGCACAAGCATGATTTGTCTATCAGCTTTTATCCCACAAAATCATGCAGTATGGCAAATAGCATTATTACCACAGGCTGTGCTCTTCTGCCTTATATACAGGGCAGTGGAGGATACAGCAGAGGAATGTCCTCACAGAGAATGAGTCCCTGTCTTTAGCACAAGGAGCACCTCAGCATCCGTCTCTTGGCCTTTTGCTCTGTTGTCATCTGTGCCCACCCCCAGCTAGCTACAAACTTCCATCTCACTGTGGAATCAGGAAGCTGAGGCCACTCTCAGCTTCAGGGTTGTATAACAAAGAAGTTGTGAATCCAGGAGTACATGTGCTGGCAGCGCAGCTTGGCCTGAGTACTGAGAGACACTTAAGTGAAAACAGGTCTCACAGGGGAGGCTACCAAGTCCAGATGGGCACAGAGAAAGTGCTAACACAATCTCAGAAAGATGGCAAACTACTAAAACTAGGAGTTTTTCACAGCAGGCGTCAGATTACTAGCACTGCCTATACTGCACAGTTCAAACGTTACAAGTGTATGAGTTGCCATCTGAATATTTTGATTGTTTTTTCTAATTATGAGTACTTCATTCTTTTAACAGAGGCAGAATAGGTAATAAACTTAAAGAGAAAATAAAAGGAGTACTTACATCCAATTCAGGTACAATTACCTGCCCTAAATTTTCTTTTTAAAACAGATGTAAATTTCAGCAGGTTACTGGAGGTGAAGAGCTCTCTTCGTGTTTGATAGCACAGTATCTCCTGGGACTGAGAATGGGAGATTAATGCCTGCATTTGCATATTATGTATTAACTGAATAAATTAACTGAGATGTCTTCTGCTCTTGTACTCTGTACTGGTCAGATATTTCCTTTCAGGAGAAACATCTTGAGTCACTCATTTGTGGCCTTGTCAATTACATTACATTGATAAAAGCTGGAAGATCTTAACACCAGCAGATTACAGAAGTAGGTTCAGCTATAACTCTTGTTCAAATAAATAAATGAGAGTCTTTAGGTCAAAGGAGTACCCTTCTATTGCCTCATAACACTTCCTTTACCTCTGATAAGACAGAAAGTATTAAATATCACCATACCCTCTAGTCATATTTTTTGTTTCCATGATAATTTTGACATTGTCAGGCAGCAGTAGTTGAACACCAAACATTTCCAAGGGAGAATCTCTGTCAGTGTATGCATCGTGGTGTGATCTTTAAGCACAATTATAGCTGCCTCATTCAAAAAGGACTGGGAAATTTGTCTGTCTCTCCACATGTGACTAATCTTCAGAAATTATCAACTTTCAAACACTCTGGAGGTGATGCTTTCTGAAATTCAAAGTTCTTTTATAGTTCTAGTAATTAAAAAACTGACATTAACAAGTGAGAACTTCACAGAATAAGTATTTAATGTGCAATATATTATGATAAAAAATCTGCATTCTTATGTGGACTCATCACCAAAATACACAATAATAGCACAAAATGGAAAATTTAGCAGGCTGTGACTTCCTGGGCCAAGAAAAGCTGAAAAGTACCCAGTGTTTCCAAGCACCATTTTCCTTGGCTATCACAATGGCCATCATTCCGTTGTGCTGGAGCACAGCAAAAATATTCCCATCACAAGCACTAGTTCAATAAGCAAAAAAATGCTTATTAGTATAACCTGGTTTAAGAATTTATAATTAAATCTCAGAGCTGCACAAAAAATCTTTGTACGATACATTTGTGATGACATTTCATCCTCTTGGGTGAATCCAGCAGGATGTAAACTGTTGGCAGTTATGCTTGCACCAAATTCCAAGCTTGCTTTTGAGTGAGTAAGCCTGCCAAAGCTGAAACATCTCACTTAAAGCATTCTTCATTGTCACTGGCTGACAAGATCTTCCTTCCCAGCAAACAGTAGCTGTCCTGCCTGCTGGCTGTAGTGTGAAATGATAAGAAAACAAATCCAAGCACTAATATTTGCCACTGAAGCTGCATTGCTAACCCCAGTGACACTTTTACCTCTGAGAATGCAACTAATGCAACTGAACATCTGAACCTTAGACAAATCCCTGCAGACAGCACTGTCAGTCTGTGTCTTCTTGTTTTCAGTGTAAGAGATGGTCAAGCTCCTTTCCTCTACATATGCCAAATTGTTTTCATTCATCAGTTCTACCCAGATGGGCAGTCTTGCTTTGCAGTTTCACCCAGTGCAGTCTGAGGTTGTTCCCTGTGCTCAGAACTTGATGGTGGGACTGAATCAACCAGATCCTTGAGGTGGAACTGCTCCACATTTCTCTGAAGGAGCAAACCAGAAAATAACACCCACCTCCAGCTTTTAAATCAGGATTTATTATAGCTCAGCATAAAATGTTAGTTGCAAAGTAACATGTCAGGCACAGTAATCTTGTTAAATGAGTGATGTAAATATTGACATAAAAGTATTTAAGCAGGTCTCTTGCTCTGTGAAGCCTAATAGGGCAGGTCACTCCTTTAAGGCTGCTGCCTGCCTCACCCTGCCCCTCTTTCCACCTGCTCAAGCTCACTGCTTCTGGGACAGCAACGGTCTCTCCACCTTGCAGAGGATTTCTGTTTAACAGAACATACATAGGATACACAGGCTGCCCCAAACTGCCCCGAACTGCCAACCACACAAGCCAAACAACCAATGCTATGAACAGTAATGTGTTCCTCAGCTCTCAGTGACAGCTTACTGTTAGCCAGCCTCTTCTCTCAAGTGACAGGGGACAGGACAAGAGGGAATGGTCTCAAGCTCCGCCAGGGGAGGTTTAGGCTGAGCATTAGGAATCAAATTTCAGAAAGGGTCATTGGGCACTGGAACAGGCTGCCCAGGGAGGTGGTGGAGTCACCTTCCCTGGAGGTGTTTAAAGGATGGATGGACAAGGCACTGAGGGGCATGGTTTAGTGTTTGATAGGGATGGTTGGACTCAATGATTTGGTGGGTCTTTTCCAATCTGGTGATTATATGATTCTATTATTTTGTAAACAAGACCTGACTTGTCTGCACCGTAAATATTCCCAACACTGGATTCACGGAGAATCGTAAGCAATATTTCCAATTTTGAATCACCTCCTCCAGCAGTTCTTTGAGTTCACTAGTCTTGGTCCAGCAAATATTCATCTGCAGCAGAGAGAGTACTAAGTGCCAGGAAGAGGCCAAGGAGCCCCAGTGCCAGATCTGACCAGCCTCCACAGGCTTTGCCAAACTCCCAAATAAGCACAACTCCATGTGACTGTTCAGCACCACTTAGATTTTTTTTTCCAATCTACTCCAAACATCACTTGAGTTTGCCTCAAGTGTTGCACTAAGATGCTTTCCTGACTTCTCAGCAGACCACTAAACGACGTGTTCAGCACACTAGATTCTGTCATATACTAGATTGCTTATCTGTAGGTCTCTCTTGTTCAGCTGCCAATTTCTTGCTTGGTGCAAGACTTAGATAAGCCTTTCCACTCATCATCATTGCTGTTAAAAGGTTAAGTCTTAAGCTCATATCAGTGCCACTGACTACTTGCCATCTGACTTAACATGGCCACCGACATGGGGACTTTAAATCCACAATGTGTTTGCGGCCTGTAACCCAGCATTTAAGCTGACATATTGGTCTTTTAACAACCAAGAATTCATTTGGAGGAAATACCATTGGTACTTAGTATGTGTGCACATTTGTAATGACAAGTTCTACTTTAAGAAGTAACAAATAATCCAAAGCCTCTTAAGTATAAATCAGAATGGTTGTGGCAGAAACTCTCTGTACCGAAGAATAAGGCAACAGTAGGGAATCATCCTAGGGACAAATAAACCACACTTTCTGTATGTGAGTATGCACAACTTCTCCTGAATCACTCCTGTGTCATGTACTGTACAGGTCAGAAGTGCAAGAGAGCTGAAATGGAAGCTAAAAAACAGCTGTAAATTGGGCATTTCCCAACCTGTGCACAGCAAGCCAGAACTATTATTTTAATCATTTTGGTATAAGAATTTATTGATTTAGCCTGACATCCTGCATTTCACTGGGGAAAACAAGCTTGCAAAAATTCTTTTTGCATCATTTCATATCTCTGTCTACTATGAGTGGAATTTGGTAAGACAAAAAAGGAATAACCAAGTTCATGACTCAAGCAGTGCTGAAGTTCTCAACGTATATCTGTACTCTGCATGAGTTTGTAGTCTTACAACTACAGAAAGTAGTGCTCAGGCTTTTGATCTGTGTTGGGAGACTGAACTGAGGAAAGGTGTGTGTTTGCATGCAGCAGCACCTGACTGACCACCTAGGTCTGTCTGGGAGGGGAGTGGCTTTTTAATAAGCTTTTTGATTAGCAGAAAATCGATGTGGCTTGTTGCTACATGATAACGTCCTTCCAATGATTCGTGGTTGTCAAGGTGAAGGAGGGTACACCAAATCCTTCTTCGTTCCCAGCGAGGGATGAATCATAGAATCATAGAACAACAAGGTTGGAAGAGACCCACTGGCTCATCGAGTCCAACCTAACAAACACTAAACCATGTCCCTCAGCACCTCGAGTCTAGATGAATGAAGAGAAAGGGTCTTCTGTAAGCATAAACAAAGTTTTGACAAAGGAAAACATGTATTGAATCACTGCAAACATCCCCCTGATCTCGGCAAGACATGATGGCAGGAAAGGTAGGTTGAGAAGACATGCCCAGAAGACAGCTTTTCCTTGTCTCTTGCTTCTGGGGCCAAGAGGATATAGGTCAGGTTCCTCCAAATATTAGTATGGAGCACTGGACCCAAACCTGTAAGACTGTGAAGCATGAAGTACTCCTTCTTGCGCATGACCCGACCAATTAGGCAGATGGTTGTATGCTACTTCTCTAGCACATGTACAGCATGAGCCATCAAGGAACCAGAGCCCTACAGCAAACCAAGGAGCAAAACTTGCCAGTATAAGGACATATTTGTTCTTTGGAGAGCAAGTGTGTTACTTCCCATGAAGTACAGTTAGCAGGAACACATCTTCACCAATATAACTGACTTGTGGGTCACAATTATAAAAAAAGCCCTACTGAGTAAAAGAGGTAGCACTGGTAAAACCACCCCAGTCCATATTAACAGATTTTGGCTTCATTACCAGACACAAGGTTGCAGAGTCTGGTTTATTTATTTGTTAGTTTGTTTGCTTGTTTGTTTATTACATAAGAGGAAGACACTGTCTGAAACATCTGTTTTTCTCTTTTAGGGTACGGAGAAGCAGGTGTAGCTTTCAAATATAATTCCTTTCTCAGATGGGGAAGAGTAAGTTACAGAGCACACATGAAACTGTTATTTCTGGGTTTAGAGAAATAGCCTGGTAAAACGAGTCTCATAAGACAGAAAGGAAAGAACGAGAGAAAAACATTACTTAGAACAAAGAGGTGGTATATGTGGTGTTGTAAAAGGAGATGGGGAGTATATGTGTTTGAAAAGGACTTGGAAAGGGACTTAGTAGATAATAATTTTCCTAGAAAAGGTAGATAACATATAGAATTTATTTGGGTAAGTGATGTGTCTTTTGTAAATAAGCCATATTTGTAATAATAATACCCTTGGGAATGTATTATTTATACCACTATGTTGGAGAAACATCTGTCTTTGCTTTTTATTTTATATATTGATAAGTAGGGAGACTGAACTGGGAAGTAATCATTTATTCAGTGTCAGAAAGTCCATCAAGCAACACAGAAATACCAAGTTGAAGATTTACAATAACTTTTTCCTAAAACATCTGAATAAAGGTGCTTGATAAGAATCTGGGCTTACATGGGAGCACATTTTCGAACAATTGTTTCTAAAAAGTTGGTTGGAGATGTGCAAAGCTTAGTTGCAGACACATAACAGCTATTCATGTTGTTAATGCCGAGAATATCACAGATTCATGAGGAAACCCTGGAGCAAAACAGTTAATAATATCGTGTAAACATTTTCCATACAGAGGTCACATATGACTGACACATAGCACTACCAATTTGATAAAACATTTTTGTAGACTAAAACAACATAAGCCAGGCTGTCACTCATTTGAGCCTTACCCTCAAGGCTTATTTAAGATATAGAAATGAAAACGAAGTGTGTTTTACTGATACTCTCTCCTGTTTCTCTCCCACTGGTGCTAGAAGGACCGGTAGGAGTTCAGTACATGTTGGAGGAAATTGTGGTACCTATTGGTGAATGACACTGCTATTTGTACTCCGTGCCCTACATGACCCAATCAATTCTCTGTTGCAATAAACACCATTGCCTGACTAAAGAACTTAACCTGAGAAATACTGAACTCAAAACAAATGTCATTTGACCTAGATTGGATTTTTTTGTTTGTTTGTTCATTAAAATTGTTCATAAGGTTCCATTTCCCCAGGCAAGCCAAGGGCAAAGAAGCAGAGGTACGTAACTAAACATAATCCTTGATGATCATATGTTGAAACACCAGTGCTTAGCTACTGCCACACAATGTAATTATCCTGCTCTACTCAAAAATTCAAATTAACCATTCCAACCAGGAATTCCTAAATAACAAACTACTTTAAAAGCCTACCTTCTATGTTTACTTCTACTGTATCAACATAATTTCTATCAGGCACACTACCCCAGCTCAGGATTTAGACTACTCCTGTCTCTTCATGCCCCTTTTGTAAAAATATCTTTTCCTAGAGGGTAATAAGTGAGTTAGGTATCTGAGTCAAGAGTTTCCTTACTATTTGTCTTACAATCAGTTTCTCAGGATGCTCTTCCTCATTCAAACTTATGTCTAAGAACAAAATATTACTGAACTTGAGCTATTCAGAGACTGAAATAAGAGTGTTTTTCTCAGTTCTTGTTCATGTAGGTTCTTAGAAAGGTTCAGGAATGCTGCCCTTGATGTCAGCTTGCAGACTAGTTGTCTGTCCTGCCTTGGTAAAGGAAGCCACAGAGCTAGTTGATTGATAAGTGAGTAAAATAAATGTTTGTCAACCCACTCCAGCAGCCTGAGGGACTATAAGTCTACAAAATAAACCAAGGTATGTTTTAGAAGGCCAGAAGAGTGCCAAAACCTTGCTGATAATGAAGCGTATCATGAAAACTATCGGAAGATTACAGGTGTACCTGGGTAGCACACAGGACCATACTTCCTTGGGCTTAATGTCGGCGTAACAGCAGTCATGAGGGATGGACGAGGACTTTCTGCATTGAAATCGCTGAAAAGGCAGTAATGCCCACACCAAAAAAAGACTGTAAACTTTAGAAGGTTCCTGTAAGTTGAGGCATCTCACTCTCCAGATGAACCCTCAGCAATATTTGTGTCATCCCCTATTAATGGAGGGTATCTCTTTATGGGACTGAAAGAAATATGTTGAATCTATGACAAGTGGTAAAATTATTAGATTACATTGAGGCAGTGGAGTTTTGTTTTAATGTATGTTACAATCTATGCTAATTGACTCATCATGTGTTGTATTAAAACCTGAAGATTTTCATAATTCATTTAATGAAAATTATGAACAAATAGCAAGAAGGCTCCATCACAGGTCTCACTGGTTCTCAGAGAGAACATCATGAAAAAAGTATTGAGAATTGAGAAAACTAACATAAGGGCACTTTGAAATAGAGAAGTACATTTGTTGATGATTGTCAGTTAGTGAAAGACATAACCTTTCTTTACAGAGAGCACACACCATACTTTGATGTTACGGTAGCTCTGATGTTCTAATGATATTAGCATGGCATGATCTGTAATCATCACCCCTCATTAGACCAACTTGTACTTAGAAAAAAAATGTTATTTTTTGAGCACAGAAGTTCTTGCGTACATAAAAGTTTGTCTCTATTTTCTATCACACGATAATGCTGGAAAAATACACTATGAAAAACACAAAAATGCCATTTCTCCAATTTGTAGGCTGTTTGGAATCAGTATTTGAAGAATCTTGGACTAAAATGAAGGAGGAGGTCTTTTTTCGCCAACAAAAACTGTAATTGACTTTGGTTGTTCATTCATTTTAATCTTGGGGTTTAATCCAAATGAGGACTTACCCTTGTAAAGATTTGTTATGAAAACTCATTAGCCTTCACTTGAATCTTTGGCATACATGATGAAGTTATATTTGTGTTGAATATACAGCAGTGCAATGTTGAGTAGGGACTTTTTTATAAAAAGGTAGAACCCCGTGGTCACAAGTTTTCTATCTTGGTGACTCCTCCTAGGTCAACAAAGCTGATGTCAGTGACTGGTGACTCGATGACAAAAAGAACAGTGAGGAATTCCCTTAGACTTTCATCACAACATATTGATTGTGTTCTGTTTAAACCTGCATTGAATTTCATTATATTTTTATTAGTGTTAGTATTAAGTATAGCTATAAAAGCAAGATTTGCCCCTTAAAATTTCTGTTTAGTCATCAAAAAATCACTACAGAAATCATTATTCACATTTGATTGGTGTAAAAAGGTCAAATAAGGGTTGGCCAAATACAGTAAGGATCCATTGAAAATAAGAGTCTCCTAATAAAGTCTTTCGGCTGTCAAGATAATATTCCTGGAGCATTGTCTCCAGTTCTGGAATCCTCAACATAAGAAGGATATGGAGCTGTTGGAACAGTTCCAGAGGAGGGCTACAAGGATGATCACAGGGCTGAAGCACCGCTGCTGTGACAATAGGCTAATAGAGTAGGGGTTGTTCAGCCTGCAGAACAGAAGGCTCTGAGGAGATGTTATAGTGACCTTCCAGTACCTGAAAGGGGCTACAAGAAACCTGGGGAGGGACTGTTTAAAAAGGCTTGTAGAGCTAGGGCCAGGGAACCTTCCCTGGAGGTGTTTAAGAGACTGGTGGACAAGGCACTGAGGGGCATGGTTTAGTGTTTGATAGGAATGGTTGGACTTGGTGATCTGACAGGTTTTTTCCAACCTGGTGATTCTATGATTCTATGATTCTGTGATTCAAGAGTGGCCCTGAATACACACAGAAGGGATAGACTGAATGAAAAATTCTGCTGCTGAGAATACCAACTGCTGCTGCCTTTTTTTCCTTCTTTATTATCACTCCCATCTCAACCTTAAGGCCTGATATTTCTGAGATGTCTCAAATCAGTAACACTTTTCCTTGTCAGTGGACTCGAATTTCAAAGAAGGATGTTTGGATGATGAAGACAGAGATTGTTTCTGGTTTATAGTAGGAGATCAACATATCTCATAAACAAGGCAGAACTACCAGTAATAACAGGAGGGCAAACCAGCAAATCTCAAGTGCACTAAGATCTTCTCTTTGAAAGAACACTGAGTCTTTCACATCCCTGGCTTGTCATATTATAGTGTATAGGGGATAGAGCCCAATGATTTAAGAAGTTAGAAATATGCATAATTATACTACACAAAGTTGTACCAATTAATATATATTATTTCTAATTATTTTTTTTTAAATTGCAGTGTATTTTCAGTTTGAGTTATAGAGTTTTAACCCAAACATTTTAAGATATTTGGAGGGGAAAAAAATGGAGTTGCCTTTTACTCACACAAAGATTGAAGTTCTATAATACTTTTCCAGAAAAAGAAATGCATTATAAATAGAAATTTGAATGTAAAAGAAACAACTAATAGACCAAGGCAGTAATGAAATTAGATACAGTATATTTTTTTGGTAGTGTTTTTAATAAGAAAAGATCTCCGCTTCACACAAAGTCATTTGGTATCAGAGAGTGAGGCTTGGAGGGGCAATTGGAGTCAAGTATGCTTCACTAACAGTAATTAACAACATGCAAGCTGTAGAACACTGCTGCAATGAAATAGGATTAAGCAGGATGAAGGAACTCATTACATTACTTTGGGAAAGATTCCACTTCCTTTTAATGCTGATGTAAATCTGCAGTAGCTTCAATTGCTTTAATATACTCACTTATGCTAGACAATAGTAGAGAATAAAATTTAGACCACTGTCCTTTATCAGAATTCACATCTATGGACACTATTCCAAATGCTCATTTTCAAAACTACTAATATTAAAATAAGAAGTAACTGCATCCAAGAAGTTTTTGAGCATGTGATTGTTCCATATTGGGGTTTTTTTTCCAAAATGTTAATGAAAGCTACAATCCACAGAAGCGCAGCTTCTTCCAGTCACTTATTTACATTTGTTATTAAACACCTCCCAGCGCTAGACAAGCATTTATTTCTGAGAAAAGGCAAGATCCATATCCAATAGAAACATGTTTGCTAACAGACTGCATGGAACAAGATAAACATTTAATTATGTAATTTTGAAACCCAGAGATCAGCTAAACTGTAATTTGTCACGTTATTCTGGTTTTGAATACTTCACAGTAATCTGTCTGATTGTATAGATTCGTGTTACCTCTCATGTTAAAGGCATCTTTGCTTTTTAGTAATACAGGACAGAAAAGAATTTTCTCTCTAGAAACTGGGGATTGTTTCTATGGCACCAATCCTGCTTTGCAAAAACCCACCAGTTTACAAAATACTGCAGGTGACTCCACTGTGAACTATATTTTTGCCAAAAGACTGAAGTACTTCCATCTGCCTTCAGCCATTCAGAAGATAACCTAGGAATTTTTTTGCAGAAGATTTAAATGGAAATGATAGAACTGTTTGCAAAGGAACATATAATCTGAAATTGATTTTACTCCCCTTGGTTTGAATAATGCTTTCCTTTATCTAAAATGCATGAGCACATTTACATCTGAGGTTCATTTTGGCACAAAACTACATCAAAGCTTCTCTTGGAAAAGGAGCTGATTTCTGCCCACATTGTTTACTATCTTCTCATCCTTCTCCAAATATTAAATCAGTACCACAATCAATTTCAAACGATTAAGTTATAGACTACAGTACTCTTGATGGATTGTTAGATCAACCTACTCAAAAGTGACACACAAAACCAAAAAACAAATAGACATGATAAGTAAATGTGTTGTGATATATTTATGCAAATATGATGATGGAAAATATGCTCAGTTATCAACTTTCACTGGGCTTTTTGAAATCTGTAATCATGGCTGACATATGTAAAGTCAAAGAAAGATTTAAACATTACTACCATTTCAATTATATAGTTTTCTGGAATTGTTGTGACACTGTTGGAATAATTATTGGTTCAATACATTTTTAAGTATCCCATTCAGCACTTGAAAGCCTTAACTTCTCCATAATGCTGGACTGATTTTTTACAGAAGGAAATCTAGTGATTTTGCGTACTGCTTTTTAGTCCCCAACCCACATCCTATCCAAAAAAAAAGATATATATGAATGTCATTTGTGGAAAGAGGATTGATGGGTTTGTGTTTCCCATACTCTTGCTTCATATTCCTCTCTTTGAAGATTCTAGTTGATATATTGTGGTCATACATGCACAGAAGATTATCTGGGTTACACTACAAAAACAATGACATATTGATACAAGTCAACAGGAAAAAAAACAACGAAACACTCTGAAAACCCAAACACATCAGCTCTGTCCTGAAGTTCATAATAAAACATTCTATGTCTTGACTGAATGGCTCATTTCAGAGCTCTGGGTTCATGAAGGCAGTCAGAGAGCTGTGGGTCCAGCACAAGTGAGAGATGGAACCGCAGGGTGCATGGAAGGACCGGATCTCACAGAAAAGGCAGGTTGTTCGTGTTAGTGCTGTCAAATACCAGGGAGATCCACTGATCAGGGAGAACAGATCTCAAACAGAAGTTTGAAAACATTCTTGAATAAATTCATTCAACGAGCATTTTTTAAAAAAGAAAATCACAAGGACCACCTCTCCTTTTGAATTGAGAAAACAGTGAAAACATTGCGCTGTCATTTGCAGTACATGGTTGGGAGATGGTTCAAAGGTCAAAAAAATATTAAATAGCTGCAAAAATATGCCTCTAAGAGCAAGAGATTTTAAGACCTCAATCTCTTTAACCTATCAAAGAGTGAGAGGAGAAATGATTACACAGTATAATTATCTTGATGAGGGAAAAATACTAATACAGGGATTAAGTAGCTTTTCAAACCAGCAGTGAAAAGTCAACGAGAACCAAAAGCTGAAAGCTAAAGCCTGACATATTCACATTATTAAACAGGCAGAATACTTTAATGGGGAGGGTAGTTTACTTCTGAAACATGGTAATACGGAAAGTGGCAGATTATCCATCTCTTATGGTCTTCAAATTAACTATCCTGCACTAAAACACGAAGGAGCTACAGCTTCTTAATGAAGCAATTACAAAGAAAATGTTAACAGGTACAAAACAGGCTTCTTCTTGTACTCACACTCTGGGAAATGACTGGACCATTTCAGGTGAAAATCAAACATGCACAAACGCAGAACCAGCTTGAAGCAGGCTCCTTAAAAAGGAAATTTTGCAAGACTGTAGACAGATTAAATTAAGTCTTAATTATAACCAGCAGTTGCAGCTCGTTCTTTTCAAACAATGCTTGGGGTTTACTGATCTTGTGTAGAGAAGCTCAGGAAAAAACAATTTCCACAGTCCAGAGAACTAAGCAAAATTATTGACAGCATCTAGTCATCACTAAATTGATTGTTTTCAAATATACACAAAATTACTGTAGCCTCATAGCTGTATTCATTCCTATTTCTAATAATCCTGATTAAAATTTCAAATAAAAAATAATATTTTGGACTAAAAAAAAAATTCATGAGGGCACTACCCTTTTCAAAATGCAATATAACACTAAGAAAATTATACAGCGTATTGCTCAAGCCAGAAAAAATGTGAAATATAATGCATTTATAGGGATTGAGTAGGTATTTTTAAATAGCATATGTACATTAGTTTATCAGAGTTTCCATCTTTTGAAATTTTTTTTTAAATTTCATCATTGATGTAGTATTAGAGGTAAAGTGCACTGTAGTCTTCAGCTATAAAATACAGAGATAGTTCTGTACTAAAGTCAGACAGACTCGCATGCATACAGTAATGTGCTCTCATACCCATGGACCAGATGCAAGTAGCAGAGTTTGGCTTCATGTTTGCAAATTACATTTTTCTCCCCCCACGCACCTAAAAAAAAAAAAAAAATCAACCATTGTAATGTAAGCCTTATTAGATTTTCTACTTATTATTAACCTAGAGGCCCTCTAGCCTCCTTTCCTCTCTCTTTCTTATTCGTTTTTATACTTCTGACCCAATGCAATCTGCCTGCAGGGGCAAATACAGTTATCTCTTTCTAAATTAAAATTGTAACTCATTTGGTACAGTTTACACAAGGCCTCAGCTTTGACACATGCAATTACTATGAACATTGGAGGAACATGATTGCTGAGAGCCACCAGAAACAGAGTTTAATCAGAAAACATAGAGTTGTTCCAACAGATTTATAATTTCACCACTTGCTATTCTTTTATGTTCCTGAGTGTTCAGATAATTAGATACACCATTTTTTTTCTTCCCAAGAGGCCAGGGAAAACAAAATTCCTACTTCTACATTAACAAGATTAAATTATAATACCCAAAATCCATAACGTCTTTGTTGAAATGACAAATAGGTATAACATTAATTTTAGTACTTACAAAATGTTCCAAATTATTTGTTCTGTAGTATCAGTGTGTATCTCACAATGCAGACTCACGTGTATTAATTACCCAGTCAGATGGATTGCCCAGTCTGCCACCTTTTACTCACATAAGAATCCCTAGGTATCTCACTTCATCTATCTTAAAAAGCAGATTTTTTAAGTAGGCCTTTTAAAAATAAGGTTCATATTCTATGCCACTTTTAGGGAATGATCTTCTGTGTAGTGGATCAGGCTCCAGAGCTGCAAAAAAAAATCAAGATGTTACAGAGCCAGATTCGGAGCCCTGTCTGATCTCTTTGCCCCAAGCTGATCTCTGAAAACAGAATTTTAAGGTCAAGTTCAGTGAAACATAGAGCTGAATCAATGAGACATCAGTCACTGTAATTAGAAAAGAAGGTGCAGATTTCAGCTATACGCTGCCTGGCAGGATGGCATTACATTCTTCTCAAGATAGGGGTGTTCGTGACTCAATTACTTTTACAAATAAAGGTATCTGAACAATAAACATAAATGAACAGGCATGTGGAACATCACAGAATTTTACAGTCTTTTCACTGACTGGTCTGAACGCATTCATTTTAATTGCGCTTTAATATTAAGTTTCCCGGGTTGATGCATGGGCCTCTGGGATGACTGTGGGGCAAGAAAGGAGTAAGGTTACAGAAAAAGGGTTACAGAAAATACTTCGGGTAAAGAAAATGCATAGCTGATGTTGCTCTCTGTAGTACAAATGCGGTCCTGGAGCTCTGGCTGATTTTTCAAGAGGCCACCTGCTTTCTATTTCTCCTTTTATGTTAGCCATTAATTTTGCTGCCACAGGCACAACTCATACTTACAAGGTTGGAGGCTCAGACAGCAGCAGCTGTTCTTTCAAACGGCAATACTCCATTCCCAAGACAACCAACTCAGCTGCAACAACCTCAGTGACCTGGGTACACCAAATTCACCAAAAGACAGACTTTTCCATCCCTAACATACTCTTTTGTGGTGTGTACATAACAGCAAGGCAAATCCATAAGGCTGGAAGGAAATGAACAGCAATTAAGACAAAGTTGTGGAAAGAAAGAACAACAAAGGGGGTGTGGGGGAAGGAAAAACAGGGGGAAAAAAGTGAATAAAGGGATTACATAAATATTGGTGCTGACATTGCCGTTCTGTCTCAAGCAAACTACTTGGTTTAGAAGATTTTCAGGGTTAGTAAAAACCTAATTTAGGGAATAATAGTAATTACTCAATTTGTAAAGGGATGGTAAAATGAAAGATGTAGTATCATCATGCTTTTTTTAAGTCTGTGATGCCTAAGCCCAGCTCCAAAGGCGGACTTCTTTTATCTAGCCCCAGGAACATGCCCTGAGCCACTGGGATACGCTGCCCTCCTAGCAGCATGTGCACCCCTAGCCCTCTCCCCTGAACCACATACTCAGCAGCCTCTGCAGTAGGAAGGCAAAGCAGCTGCAGAGCCATCTGAGCTCTTAGAGAGTTTATGAGCTTATCCACGGTCCTGGGCAACCTGTGCTGTATATTTTTTTTTGTAAAGCCAGGTTTGGTTTCATCTCAGCCTCTTCTGGGAAAATCCAGCCCAGGGATCCCTGCACCACATTTGCAAAACTGGCAAGGCAGGTAGTGCAGCTCAAAGCAGCCCAATGTTGTTACAGGTGCAGCTCTTAAATTGAATCAATGCTGGTACAAGGATAAAAGGAGGCAGGAGCGTGCAGCCAGGAGCAAGGTCAGGGATGAGGTGAGAGAGAGAGAGATAGAGATAGAGATAGAGATAGAGATAGAGATAGAGATAGAGATAGAGAGAGCGAGAAGAGGACTAGAGCAGCCCTGAGTGGTCTGCCTTAGGTCACAGTAGAAACGTACCTCATGAACCAGCTGAAATTTCATCATGTCCTGGTGCACCAGAGAGATTTAGAGCTTGGGAGCAGTGCTCCAGTAATATATGGGGACAGCAAGGGCTTAGAGTAAGTGATGCTACAATATTCTGAATGGAGAAGGGGCTGATGGCTGGTCATTCCCTGTCTCTAAGTAGCAATAAACATCAAGTGAATTTAGTAGCAGCCAGGTTCAAAATAAACACAAGGAAGCGGCTCACCACAAAGCAGAGCTGCTGAGAAACTCCTTACCTGAGAGACTGTGGGTGCAAGAATTGTGGCTTAAATGGAGGCTGCAAGGCACACTTAAAAGATCCTGAGTGCTGTAAAAGAAGACCACAGCAGACTCAAGAAATGCCTTCAACTGGGAAAGTTTTTTAGAAGACAAATATATTATAGATTTGCTTTTATTGTTCCCAAGCCATCTGCTTTTGGAGACTGTTGGAGGCAGGGTAATGGATTAGTTGGCCCACGATCCACACCACTGCAGCCATTCCTCTGCTCTTAAGACAGATAAATCCTACCAGCTTCCAGTTAGCAGCAGCTGGGAGATTTCCAGGGCCACAGCTAAACTGCTCTGTTCAAAAATACGCCTAATCCCTCTTTTTTTAACCTGTTTCTGATCTCCACAACATCTTGTGACAATGAATTATAAGCTTTGTATAAAAAAATGTGCATAAAGGCATTTCATTTTTGATACTCTAAATATACCTCTTGGCACTCTCATTGAAAGCGCTCTACCTGTCATATTATGAGAAAATACTAAAAAAGTAGGGGGTCTTTATAATATTCTTTCTCATATATTGCTACAGCTCTTTTCTAGCCTGAAGTAGTTCCTTTACTTAGATTTATTTACAACTCAGTACAAAACTATTCTCACAAAATGCTAGAAAATATGTACCTTGGGAAGTAGCTTTGAGAGCGTAATATCAAATCTACAGCAGACAAAAAATAGGAAGTTAAAGCATAAACATTTGTTTCTACAGATTATTTGCAATTCCTTTTATGGTCTCTTTTGTGGTTTTGCTGATTTTTCACTGAACACAGACCCTACATTTGTATCAGACTGTTCTGCAGCACTCTGACCTAGTTCAGACCTTTACAGGCATGTAAATCAATCAAAGGGAGTGGTTTAGGATGGTGAGTACTGTAATACTAATGTGAAAACATCGAATGTGAAGTATAGCAGTGGGGAATCCACAGAACGCAAAAAGGATGGACTGTGTAAAGTTAAATACTGTGCTTTCACCATGGTCGTGAAAATTGATAGTAATGATGGCTAGACAGGAATGACGACAGAATAACACTTTTGTGATTCATTTGATTTTTGATGCTGGACTTAAACTATTCTTCTCTATTTGTAAACAGAGATAAAAGCAAATGTATAAACTTCCAGTTTAAAGAAAAATCTCTGCTGCCCACTAGAAAGTTTGAATTATTTGCTGGATCGGCATAGGTTTCCACTAGATGGTGCTCCTAGCATTAGGAAAAAACATAAGCAGATTCACCTGCTGCAATGCAAGCAGAGGAATAAATTGCTTCATGGGTTGGTGAACAGACATGAACTGGCTTCTTGCAGACCTCAACCCACCCTCTCAGATCCCCAGGATGTGGTGATTCTGCTCATTCCTCATGTCTACTAAGAACTCACAAGCATAACTTTTTAAATCTCATTCTCATTTTCCTAGAACTTCTCCCAGTAACCTTCAGATCCAGCCTGTGTCCCTAGCTGCAACCTGGCATCATGCTTTGGCCAAGCTGTGTGAGTGCCCACCAACCTCAGCCGACAGGCACATGCCCACCAAGCCCATGTTCCAGTCTTACCTCAGAAGAGACCAGCCCTCTTGGCTCATGCTTTTCTTCAGCTGCAGAATTTCAAACAGCCTGCAAGACACCTCTAAGATGTCTTCTGCAAAGCAGGCTCATAAAGAAACACCATCTTGGAAAGCCACTTTAGGAAAAGGTACATATATACACATATTGAGCAGGTTCTTTATCTGCTCACCCTCATTCTCGCTATAGTTCTTTATACCTCCTCCAGTAGTGCAATAAGGTGTTGCCATCTTCATTTTTGACAGGTGAAACCCCTCACGTGCTTTCCATAAATAATGTTCTATATAGACACTATCTTTTTCTTTTCCATTCAAAGACATTTTAATGTGCACTGGAGCCCCCCCAAAAGCATTAATTTTTTTTAATCATTGAGTAACACCTGTTGATTCCTTCCCCTACTCCTTTCCATCTGAGCAGCTTTTTCCTCAGTCAACCTAGTATCAACAACACACATAAGAAGGATATTGAAATACTGGAGACATTTCAGAGATGAGCTGCAAAAAATGATTGAAGGTAGGAAAAGTGTGGTCCTGTGAGAGATTTAAAGAGTTCAGATCCATCCATTTCAAAAGTGTTTAAACACTACCAAGTGCCATGACGGGAAAAGAAAAGAAAGAATTAGTAGAGAACAAAAAGACATAGACATAGTGAAGTCCAACACTACCTGTGTACAGCAGAGTTTGTTCATATGCATTTGGGGATATTCCTTGCTCACTCAGCTCATGAAGAACAACTGCAGCCAGTTCCTGGGAACATTGTACTTGCCAGACTAATGCAGAGTAAGCAGGCATGTCTTACTGAGGCTTTCCAGAAACACTCAAGCCTGATCAGAGCTGCTGTACGGTATAGGCTGTGCAATTATCTGAAGGCCTGATGACATAGATTTGTGAGGTGGAAGAAGCTAAAACTGAGTAGAAATATCTATATGTAGTCTTCCCAAAAAGCCTTTTTTGGTTTTTTGCAAGAACTGCCTGTCTTTGGCTCAAAACAGCTGCCACTGGCTGGTGGAACTGACAAAGAGCAGGCAGTATCAGCAGAATTTTTACCCTAAAGTTCTGCTACTATGGTTCACCAAACTGAGATTTCTCATTTGGATTTAAGAGTTTCCTCTGACTTCTGCAAGATCAGTGTTTAAATTTGCTGTAGCCAGAGCACTGTTGATAAATCATTGCTGTGACAGTAATACATGCTGCCATCCTGAAGGATCAGTACACCGTGTTGCAATGCATCTGGAAATAATACATCCTCACTTGGGCTGCTGGTGGCATTCATGTACCCAGTATACTGAGTTTATTCACAGAAAGAACACTTCCCTGTTGTTTGTCTGACTTTAAGAGAAATCTTTAGTTACATTAAGACTGGCTTATCACATTTCATAAGGAAAGGCAGTTCGTTTTATTCTCTAGGTTGCAAATCCAATTAATAATTACTTTGCTAGAAGAGAGGAATGGCTGAACTTGGCCCCGGGCAGACTGGCAGTGAAATGTGCACTGACAGACAAGTGAAGAACTCTGAAGTTGAAGCCGACAGATCCATTTAGCCTGCTGTGGGTGAGCAAGACGTGTGAAAGGATGGGACAGAGGGACAGACAGAAAAGCTAGAAGTTCAAACTGTAGCTGTCTCTTCTATGAAATGCTGCAGCTGATGGGGGCAGCCCACTGTGTCCTATTGCTTCAAGGGCAAACACCTGACTCAGTGTTACACTGTGCCTTGTAAGGCAATGCTCTTAAAGAGAAGCAGCATCAAAATGAACTGCTCAGAACAATGCCCAAAATACAGAAGAGAGAGGAACTGAAGCCACTGTTGCTACAGTGATTGCAGACATGACAGCCACACACTTTTCATTACAGTAAATGGTGGAGTTCTTATGCTTGGGAATTTGAGGTAATGTTGATTTCTGTTCCTCAGCAGAAGCCCTTAGGCTCACTCCGTTACCTACAAAGCCATCAGGTTCTCTGACACATCCTTGTCCACCAGACAGGTAGGTACCTGATATATTGACTCACCCTGGTCTGAGGAACCTGTGATGAAAATATGGTGCAAGCTGATCATGCTTTCCTAAACTTGAAGATCCTCTCAAGAGCCAGGCAGCCTCCCCCGTGTTTACAAATATGTGAATACTAGGTCAATGTAAATAGATTAGCAGCCTCCCCGATGTCTGCTGTGACTAACCAGAATTAATAGTTACTTGAAACCCATCAAAGGAGGACAGATAGGTACTGCTGCTACAAATCCTGGCACCTCCTCCTTTCAGGAGTTTTCACATGCAGATGTAGAATTGAGCTTTTTCCTTCATTGCTGCAGAATGACCCTGCCCCAACTTAAATGGTACTGGGTTAAAAGTGTTGAGATCTAGCTATCTGTCTGAGCTACCAATATGTAAGCACCCTGTCTGGAAATCAAACAGGAATGAGGACGTATATCAAGAAATACCAAGACTTTCAAAAGTTATTGAACTCAGTGCAAGAAAAATCAAATTCTATCCATCCTACCAACAGATTTTTATGTGTAAAAAAAAAAAATCAGTCTTCAAAGAAAAAAACTTGGAAACAAAAGCTGCACACCCCATGGCCTACAATTAAATGTAGTGGAATATAAAAACTAGCTAATAAAATACACTAATAAAGTAAATGCCTATTGTACAATTTGTCAATGCATCTTAATTGCAAAATAAAATTAAGTTGATCATTTGGGGGTTCTTTTCTATGAGAAAAGAGCACTAAGCAGCAGTCCTGAGAAGAGCAACATGCTGGTGTAAGAGATGTTTGGGTGGATTCACAGAACACAAGACATTTTGGATTAATTGACCTGCATCTTTTGCAGAAGGATATAAAACTGCAGGATTTGCATGTTGTCTGTAGCAACAAATTACCTAGATCACAGAATCACAGAATCACAGAATCACCGGGTTGGAAGAGACCCAATGGATCATCGAGTCCAACCACTCCCACAAAACCCTAAACCATGTCCCTCAGGACCTCGTCCACTCGTAACTTAAACACCTCCAGGGAAGGTGAATCAACCACCTCCCTGGGCAGCCTCTGCCAGTGCCTAATGACCCTTTCCGTAAAAAACTTCCTCCTAATCTCTAACCTAAAC
>WAAB01001665.1:67246-96326 GCA_013389865.1 Piaya cayana | reverse complement strand
GAGTACAGAGGGAGAATAACCTCCCTGGACCTGCTGGTCACGCTGTTTCTGATACAAGGCAAGATGCCATTGGCCTTCTTGGCCACCTGGGCACACTGCTGGCTCATGTTCAGTCGGCTGTCGACCAACACCCCCAGGTCCCTCTCCGCCAGGAAGCTTTCTAGACAGACTTTTCCTAGTCTGTAGCTGCATGGGGTTGTTGTGCCCCAAGTGCAGGACCCGCCATTTGGCCTTGTTAAACCTCATGCCATTGGACTCTGCCCAGTGGTCCAGTCTGTTCAGATCCCTTTGCAGAGCCTCCCTACCCTCCAGCAGATCGACACTTCCACCCAACTTAGTGTCATCTGCAAACTTACTAAGATGTAAGCAGTTCCTACATGGTAAGTGACACAATACCAAGAACTGAAAGTACGATGTATGCCTCTGTGCAGTGAATATATATAAATTATTATTATCTATTATATTTAAATAAATATTATGCAGTGACAAAGCTTCTGCTGAACTGATAGGCTACCAAGCTATATTTCTTTCAAGTCAGAGAATAAGCCAATGACTAGGGATTTGACATTCATCAGAATGGAGAGGGCTAAGCTAAAAGAGTGTTCCTTGCACACTGTGGACTCCGTCGTGGTTCATTTTCTGAAAAGTAGTAGCAAGGATTTTCTTCATCATGTAAGACATCAGAGGGCAGTGTGTCGATGGCATAAAAGAATCAAAGTTATAGGAATAATGTTTTCTCACACCTTCTGAAGAATCCCAAAGTTCAGTTAAAAAGGAGAAAGAAATGTTTTACACCACAGCAATAGTTCATCTGAAGAACATTCTTCATTATGAAGAAGAAGCTACCTTCTGAGAAATCTCCTTTCAAGTCATCATCATCCCCTGATGTTACTAACACTTCATGTGACAACAGCCCTACTGATGCTACAGATAATGGAACTTGAGATTTATTGCAGCAATCAAGCCCTGAATACATTTCAACTTGACTACCTGTCACATTTTGCATTTTATTTCTACTGCCGACTGTGACCACTGCCTGAGTCTCTGGCTGCCAGTAGATCTCCTGAGCAGTTCATTAGATAAACTTCCTAGCCAAAGAGGTAAAGTCCACACTTCTGGAGCAATGATCGTTCAAGCAGAACACCACATGGCCACCTAAGCTCATCTCTATTCTTCTGCCCCAAATCCCAGACAGTAACTTTTGAACTAATTTCTATTTCTATTTAGAAAGACATCAAACCGCTACTAAAAACATCTAGTGGGAGGGATATAAGTATCTGAAAGGAAGCCTTTGAGTGTTTGGTTATTTTCTTTCCGCTCACTTTCCCCAAATCACCTCTTCAGGAATTTAATTTGAATCCGTATGCTTTTAGCTTCTACTAGCAGTCATTGTATCTCATTATGATATTGTTTTCTGCAGGCTTAGAGTCGTCTACCACTAAGTAATAAATGTAAGTGCATGTAATTATGAATCCTACTGAGTACATCAGACACCAAATTTCTCACTAGCTCTTTTTTACAAATTGTGGAGTATTGTTTTGTGTTCTGGCTGAAACCTCACTTAAAGGACAGTGTTGTTTTTGAAGGGAGGATACTTGGGTAGCAATCTCACCTAACAAACAAAGGACTGTTTGGCACTCAATTGAAACAGGAGAGCCATGTAATTGCAGGCTTATGACATGAGTGGGAGACTGTTGGGAGGATGAGAATGCTAGGCTGATGATCCCCTTGCCGTCTTAATAAATCCATGATCTGTGAATAATGTTGCCCTTTTCTACATCTCACTGTGATGTTAGCTGGAGAACTACATGTGCAGTAAAGGCTACGGACAGGGTGGCTCCACTAATGGGCTGCAACTGCCACACAGATGTGCAACTACTGCTGCTTCCCGGGCACAGTATTTGAGTAGCTCAGTATTGCTACTAACACACAAAGGCAATAACCTCCCCTGCTCCCCTGGCAAATCCTCTACCAGCTGTGGTAACTGCTGGTCGTGGGTGGAGTTGTACAAAATCACAAAGATGAGCCTGAACCTCATGTAAGATATTTTGTTTGACAGAGGTGGTTAAACAGGGCCAAACCTTCTCTGCCACTGAGTAGGTTTTCTGAAATCTATCCACTCTTCTCAAAGGTTTTGGAAAGCAAACTGATCCAGACAGCGATAGCACACTATGAATGAAAGAAGAGTCCCTAGCAGGGAGTTCCTACTTACTAGTAGTTGCATCCCTAGTACCATCTTTCTCCACCTCCCACAGCTGACATTTCAAAAATCAATTACCTTTTGGCAAGAGCCAATAAAACTATTAAAAACTGAGTAGAAGATTAGTATAGAAAAGGCCTGTGCAATTTATAGCATAATCCTTCCAAGTAATTGTTACCAGTCGACAGGGTTTTAAACTTTCACATTAAATTACCGCACTTAGTTGCGCCATCCTTATTGTTTGACACCATGGATCACTGTTGTATTACATTTACACTGAAATGTTACTAATATGAAATGTTTTATTCTAAGAATTGTCGTTTTGTTGGGTATCTGATCTTGAATTTAAGAAAAGCTGTAGAAAAGTTAGGTACAATCTGTAACATTAATTAACCACTCCAGCACCTAGAAATTATTCATAGTGTGGGGAACAGCTAAATGATACTCATACAAGAGCCTATCTAAATTTAACTGCTGTATCATGTTAATGAGAGATAAAATGCCCTGCGTCCACAAACAGATGGTGTTAGCCCACATTAATAAACTCACTGGAGAACTTAATATGCTTAGATTTAGATGGGTTATTCCACTGGACGACACAGTCGATGACGCATCCTGAAGCAACGTATCTGTATTTGGCAGTTCTTTATCGTCTTACTCAGTTCTACTGGCTACGCCGTCTGCTCTCTCTGCATCCTGTCCTGCCTCTGGGTTATCCTGACTGGCAGATACACAGGTGCAGCTCTTCATGGTTCTTATTTGTGGAAGCCAAATGCAATCAGGATAAACCACTACTGTTGCAGAGCCATATTTTGTATTTTCACATGATCCCTGGTTTTTACTAACCCCAGGGAAGACCTGTTCATCAACCAACACACACACACACACTTACACACACACACACTTACACACACACACACTTACACACACACTTTATCTCCCTCTTCCCCTAGGGGAGTGGGGAGGGGTATACAGGTAAGAAAGATCTGGCTGCGTGATTCTGCCTTGCCCTGTGTCATCTGAGGGCTGCAGCTGCCAGGGAGCTGGCATGGGCAGTGGCATGAACTGGGCATAAAGCCACTGGCACCACTGTGACTCCCACATGGTCTCCTTTTCACCACAGGCTGTGATTTTGCCTCCCTATAATCTGCCTCCCAAGGCAACAGATTGAATCTGGACATTCTTGCCCAGGGATCTTTTGGCAGCTCATCCTATTTGCACTTCCAAAAGCCTAAAATGTTTGTATCTTATGTTTTGCATATTTAACCAGTGTTACTAGCTTACAGTAAATAAATATTTTAAACACATTAAATACTAGACTTTACTAATTAAATTAAACATTCTATGTGATTGGAAAGTGGTATTGGATATGATTGGGTCATGGCATAAATTTCACAAAGGCTGCTTCTAGTGAATTAATTTATATGAATTTGGTTTACCTTATCAGTAATCTCCACTATTATTTTGTTATATGAATAATGCACAAAGCTTTCTAAAACAAATCTTTTGGATACCATTTTACTCATCTTCTGAATAATGTTATTTTAGTGCTCTTTAAATAAAGGTTGCCTAATACAAAAGCTCTGTAAATACATACAGTAGCTTAGGAATGAGAAAACATATGAAGCGGGTAGAAGAGAACGTGCAAACTGAAACTTCAAATGTGTTGGAATTCAGAGGGTATTTTCATAAGATATTGTAATATTTGCACAAAGATACAAGTGTGGTGACTTCAGAGAGCTCAAGATGTTCTTATCTGCTTTATATAATGTGGTCTGAAAGATGGAAAATGTTGACTTAGTAGTCAGTATTCCAACTTGCAGAAATTTACAATGATAGTCATACGGAGCTTTACTTGTTTTACACTGGGGCACAGGTTTTATATAGGGGGAGAGAAAAGTTGCTTCTTTTGAGCATGTGCATCAGTAGAATTAGACAAGAGTGCAAACCACTTTGTACTTGCAAACCACAGATATACCTGAACATGCACAGAGAAGAATTCAAGGGTTTCATTCCCTACCTTCCAATTATCTTACACAGGGGAGAGACTGTTTCATTTCCTTAGGGTTTCTCTTCTCTGTTGGTACTAGAAACATAAAGTGGTTTTAGCTAAGACATTCAGAGAAAGAGGAGGAAGAAGGCGTATAAAGACAAAAAAGAAATGAACGCAGATACAGAGAGTTACAAGCACAGCGAAGCACTGAAAACATTTGCTACTTTAATTTGTACCTAGTCCCCTTTACCTGTGCACTCTTTTCACCTTCATACACCTTGTGTGCGTGGCTCTTTACCATGATTTGTTTTTTCAAGTAAGAACTGAGAGGGCTTAGTCTAGACCTGAACCATGGCTGAGAACCTATACATTTAAAGGTCAATGTAATATTGCCAGAACCACCATGGCCATTTTCTTCTGGGTTTCAGTATAATAACAATAAGGGACAAATAAAATGCACAAGACAAATTGGGAAACTCTTGATCAAGCGATCACGTATGAGGCACATCTCAGATCCTAGAATAATTTATTCCACAGACTTAGATAAGCCTTATGAAAGAGTTAAGCAAGGCTCATGTTGCCCAAAATCAGCTCCTTAAGTTCACTCGCTCTCACGATGTGATTTCCACAGATGTGCAGGGTTTGTGTAACAAGAGTGGACAGCTCAGCACCGAGCGTAGTGTCTGTGACACCTAACACATCTGCTCTCTCCTATACCAGTACTGAGAGGCCGTTGTCAGGCTGGAACTGGTGAGTTTGTTTGCAATCGCAGAAGCCAAGGTCACTAAGTGGATTATAACATTGGGAATGCTCAGGTGGAAAGTATATACAAAGTTAAAAACTACTCGAATTCCCTGAATTACATTTCCTAATGATTTCTCAATTAGATGGGTCTTATCCTGGTTTTCAGTTGTTCTTTTTGTCACAAGGGGCTTTTATTTCTTCAAGCCGACACATCCAAGATAATACAGCACTATCAAAAGAAGAAACTGCTGTTATCCCCACAGTCCTGCCACTAACTCCAGCCATTCCTCTCCTGATTCAAGAAAGCCAGATGGATGCTGCATTTCCTCGCAAATCAGAAATAAAATGTGAACACATTTTCATTGCAAAATCTGTACAACTGCTAGTAATCCAAGAAGAACTTCTTTGATTTTTCTCTTCATAGAATACATCTTTTTCCAACTATTTTTAAAACCTCTCCTGGTTTAAACACTGAACAGATTTGCAATGGGAGTCACAAGGGAAAAAAGAAAGAAGGAAAAAAACTGTTCAGGAATACCCCCTATGGAACAATTGAAATGAACTGTAGAAAAGTTGGTTTAAGGGTGGAGGTATACCTGAACTGTGTTTGAACAGGTATCAGCTGATTCTACCAAGTGACCATCAAGGTCAAGTACCATCATAAACATCAAAGCAAGGACATTTTCTAGGATGGAAAATATTTTTTTTTATGAAGTTCAGTGCTGAGGTCAACATATTTGCTTTTTATGAAGATTTATTTGATTTATTTTAGAGAAAAACACTTCAGTTTAACTGTTAAATATTGAATACTCCTTTTCCTACTTCAAGGCTCAAAGAAGCATATTTCTGAATTAATATTTGTATGCTTTTATACATGAGTCCTTTTATTTGTACAGCTCCCTATAAATCATATAAGTGAATGACAGAAAGGACCAATTAGAGATTTTGTGCACCAGAGTAGAATGGCACTTATATGTTTGTGCAGTCTCATTTTAATGGTTTCAGGTTCCACAGTTTCCCTGAGGAGATGATTTGAGAGCTTACTGCAATTTATTCTCATGATAGTCAGCTTCAACTTTTCCTTTTCCAATTGTACAATAATACACTTACATCCAACATAATGCATCACACATTTTCTTCTCTTGTGAAGCAAGGTAGTTTCCATAAATGCTGCAACAAATTTGTCATCTCTTCTTGTGTCCTTGTAAGTCCTTATTAGATGAGCCGCGTAGCATACACCAGCCTTGATAGCAGTGTCATATTTAAAGGTTTTTTTGTGATTTGCACAAAAAAAAGTAGCAATCAAATGCCAATTCTGTAGCTGTACTTTATCCAATTTCCAAATCGATTCATAAAAAATTCCCAGGATACACGTTTTAAAATAACTATATTACACTATATATTGTAAGTATAAAATGCTGCCCTTTTTTATATGCTTCTGCAGAGTGTTGCCCCCAGGAGCAAGTTTCATCATATGTCTCTGAAAGGATCCAAATACACTTTGCACTTCAGTGCACAGAAAGGAGTAGCATTGTGTAAGCATGGCTTATTCTGTGCTGCCATTTGGGCCAGTCCCTTCACCCTCCTGTTTATCATATGCCAAACTCGTTTGCTTGACGACTTCCAGCCTGCCTTTCCCACTCAATCCCTGCCATAGGATTACTCCTGTACCAGGGCTCACTCTCAGCCTCTTAACTGGGTGAATTTTCTCTCACAAGAAAGAGGGCTTAGATCCATCATTTTAGATTTTTACAATTCCAAATTAAGAGGACTACAGACATGCAGAAATATGTTATTGCAAATTTTAAAAAGCTAGTCTGGACATTTTAACTTATTCATCTGGAGTTATACTGATCACAGCAGAATTTCAAAGAAAATGAATGAGAATCGAAATCCAGCAGAGCACCTGTTAACCTCCTAATATTTCGTGTCTGTTCGCATAGACTCTAAAACAACACAGAAGACAGCCATCAAGTTATAGTTCATGGTACAGACATGGTAATTAGAAAATAATAGCCTAAACCCATGAAAACAGTAATAAAAAGTAGAATGCTGCTTGTGCACCCAGTCATACAGAAGGAACAGGCAGGTAACACTTCACTAGATTTTGCAGTTGTGGAAGGTGCTACAAATGCCAAAAACCCTGATGCAACCAATAATAATATTAGATCATGTTTTGGAAGCTGGCTTTAGAAAAGTAAGAAAACAGAGCTGGCAGAATTAATCTGCTTACATCTCACAGCTGAGCCTGTTCCAAAACCCCCACTGCATCTCGTGTCCTACGTCTGTGTGGACCCTGTTAGAGGGAGTTGTTGTTCATTCTTCAAGAAATTTGTCATTTATTGTTGAAATTGGCCCTGTACGGTTGATCTAATCACTGGCTTGAAGTCACCAGAGAGGGAGCAAAGGAAAGGACAGCCAAATAGTCTGGAATGCAGCTAAAATACTTCAGAGAGTTTAAGGTTAAAAGGGATCTCTGGGTCACATACTCTGACCTTGGGCCAGTACATCTTATCACTAGTCCTGAACTGAACCAAGGAGCTTGTTTATGATTTAAACCTTTATATTAGCATTAGATAATCTCAGCTTCCAAGCACTGATCCTTATAGATCATTTTTAAAAAGCTTTACCATGTCATGAATTTTCCTTGTGAAGGTATTTGTACACTGCATTGAGACAACTCCTGCAGATCTTTTTGACAAATTAAACTGATTTAGCTTTTAAAATGTACCATTGTAAGAGATTTCCTCCAGTTCTGTAATATTGGGGGGGGGGTGTCTCTTTGCACCGCCTGATCTCTCATGCCAGAGGTACACACCTTATTCTAGTATCAGTCTCATTAATAGTCATGAGTAATTGATTTTTTGTGCACTAATCCTGGTAGTACACTCAACAGTCTTACTGGACACACTGCACTGGGACCTTATCTGTGACAGTTTGGTTGAAATTGGTTTTAGATGATCTTTGCCAAGACACAAGCTCTCATTCCAGAGGCATGGCTTATACTCATAAAAAATAAATATGTATTGGCTGTAAAAACCTGATTGAAAGTGCTAATTTTTCTCTGCAGTCCTGATGACAGTACAGTTGCTCTCATGGTAGTTTACCAGGCTACCATACAGCACATCCATGCATTTTATTGATGGCGAGTTCATTTGGGATCTTTGGGAAACTCTTGAAAGATGATGAGCCTGCAGAACCTTGCAGGCTCCAGTATCATTAAGATTAACCTCTGAAAAATTTTCTGATCCTTCAAAAGCCAAAACCTATCTATATGTTTAAGATATTAGCCATTTAACAGCATCAGCCACTGGAAGTATGTATGGTATTAACCATAGGGCTCAGAGACCATTTTGCAGTTCTCAGCCTAATGATAAGGAACCGTAGTCATTATCTGTTTGCAGTTAATCAATTTACCTTTAAATCTCACTTAATAAGATTATCAGAGTTGTTTGATTGACATTAAGGCTATCTTCCATATTTCTTTATCTAACAGTATATGTATCTTATGTACTGTTTTGCCTATGGCTGGTGTTAAACAGTAGAGAACTGTACAGGTCATTCTTCCTGATCTTTCAAAACCAGGCAGAACACAACAGCTATTTTGTCTCTCAAGAACTTCTTCTATATTTAGAGATTTATTAAACCCCAAACTTAAGATACTTCCTTAGCCAACTCTGTTAAGTTCCCAGGGTGCAAATTAGCTAGACTTCATTAAAAGAAAAGCCAAGGTTTGCATGGAACAGGAGATTCCCTGTAGATTTGACAAACATCTCGCCATGTGATGTGAGGACAACATCCTCCTTCTTCCAGGTCCAGCAGGGATGTTCATTCACTACTATCGAGCTAAGAATCACAGAGAGATTCCCTTCATCCCTTTCGTTCTTCAGGTTTTGTAGTTATTCCCCAAGCTCAGTCGTTGCCCTGCTTTGGGATCCAAGCGATGTGCCAGCCCCAAACTGAGCAGAGCCAGCAGGTCCCCAGTGGCCACCCTGTCCGCTGGTGGTGACCCCTCAGCCATTCCCCAAGCCCCCCGTCCCTAATCCTATTAATGACACCTTCCCTGAGCGTGACCATGGGGTTGGTGCATGTGGATGAGTAGATGGGTGGAAGGAGGGATGGAGGGATGGACAGATGGATGGGTGGAGGGAAGGAGGAAGGGAGAAATGAATGGAGGGAGGGAGGAGTGGATGGGTGGGCAAGTGGACAGGTAGATGAGTCAAAGGAGGGATGGATAGAGGTGGGTTAAGGGAGGGAGAGATGGGTGGGTGGGCAGAGGGGGGGAAGGATGAATGGAGGAAAGTATGAGTGGATGAGTGAGTGGACAGGTAGACAGGTGGAGGGAGGGAGAAATAGAGGGATGGGTGGAGGAAGGGGTGGGTGGATAGAAGGGGTGAATGGGTGAATGGAGGGATAAAGGAAGAGAGGAAGGGATGGAGGAATAGATGCGTGGGTGAGTGGGTGGATGGGTAGATAGGTGGAGGGAAGGATGGAGGGATGGATAGAGGGATGGGTGAAGGGAGGAATGATTGGAAGAATGGATAGAGAGGTGGGTCAAGGGAGGGATGGATGGGTGGGTGGACAAGCAGATGGGTGGAGGGAGGGAGAGACAGAGGGATGGGGGAGGAAGGGATGGGTGGATAGAAGGAGGGGAGGGTGGGGGAATGGAGAGATGAAGGAAGGGAGGAAGGGATGAATGGAAGGGTGGAAGAACAGATGGGTGATTGGGTGGGTGGATGGGGAGATGGGTGAAGGGAGGGATGGAGGGATGGATGGGGGGGTGAAGGGAGGAAAGATTAGTGGGTGGGTGGACAGGTGGAGGGGTGGAAGGTGGGGAGGAAGTGAGGGAAGGAAGGAGGGATAAAGACATGGGTAGGGGAAGGGATGGGAGGATGGAAGGATGGGTGGGTGGATGGAAGGAGGGATGGGTGGATAGAGGGAAGGGGGGAGGGATGAATGGAGGGATGCAGGAATGGATAGGTGGGTGGACAAGGTGGAGAGAGGGAGGGATGGAGAGATGGTTGGAAGGAAGGAGGGAGGGGCAGAGGGAGAGAGGGATGAATGGAGGGACGGAGGAATAGATGGGTGGGTGAGTGGGTGGGTGGATGGGTAGATGGGTGGAGGGAGGGAGGAATGGAATGGGATGGGATGGGTGGAGGGAGGGAGGCAGGGAGGGAAGGAAGGGATAGATGGATGGATGGATGGATGGATGCAGGAAAGGATGGGTGGGTGAGCGGGTGGGTGGACAGGTAGATGGGTGGAGGGAGTGAAGGATGGAGGGATGGGTGGAAGGAGGGAGGGATGGATAGAGGGCGTGCGGCGGGAGCGAGGGATGCGGGGGGCCTGGAGGCAGGGCTGGGTGGGCGAGCGTGCGGGCGGCTGCCGGGGCGCGGGGCTGGGCGGCTGTGGCGGGCGCGCGGGGCGCATGCGNGGGGGGGCGGCGGCGCGGGGGCCGTGAGGGGGGTCGGGGGGCAGCCCGCAGGCTGCAGGTTGTGAGGCAGCGGGGCCGCCGGGTGTGTGTTCCTCAGCCGCCCCGCTGCCGCTTTCTTGAAAAACGCGAAACAATTTTCTTTAAAAAAAATCTATTATTTTATAATCCCACACGCACACGATTGAAAAAACCGGCATCCCGCCCGCCTGAAGTTTGGCCCCTGGGTGAATAATCCCTGTGGCACAATTTACGCATTGAACAGGTAGCGTGGGTTGGCAAGAGTCGGTATTAAAATGCTAATTCCCGGTTGCATGGGGTTTTTTTTCCCTCAGTTTACAGTTTTTTCCTCACCCCTACTTCTCCCAGGGTGAGCAGGAGCTGGCTGGGCATTCAGGGAGGCATTCAGGGAGCTCAGCCCTTGTCTTAGGGTTCTGCATGATCTGGGTCGCTTGCTGGATGAGGAACTGCCGTTAAGGGCTTACCTAGGAACGACTTGGCCATTTCTGTTACTTGCATCACTGTAAGACTTCAGTTCCCTAAAGTTGTTGTTGTTCTGGGGGCCTAAGAGGCTGACAAGAAAATTAAGGTCCTCTAATACCGAACCTCTCGGATCAAGGTGCTTTAGATCCAACCTTAATAGAATTTGCCTATTGTTACGTTGCCCTGTTGCTGTCCAGATACTTAATACAAGGCGTGTGCGGCCCGATTTAAAGAACATCGAAATGTGCTTCATGCTAAGTATCTGGTAACCACGGTGTTCATAGCAGACTCCAACAGAAAAGGCTTTTGGTTTTTTTTTTATTCAGATTTCCCAGAATGATACAGTTAAATCCTGAATTCAGTGGTTGCTGGTGAATTGTTGTTTGAATAGGAAGAGGAAGAATAGATTTGTCATTCACCTCGTTCCGTCTGTACCTAAAGCTTCCTCAATGAACCACATTGTTGACATTTATTTTCCGTGTAACCCAACTTTATTCCTGAACTCATGTTTCTGATGTAATTAATGAGATATAACTCTTTTAGGGAGGAGAGAGAAGCAAAGATAAAAAGCATGTGTTCATCTGGGCTAGGATTGTATCTAATTATAACAAGATTTTATTTTGCAGTGTTAATGTATTTTTTTTAATGTCACTTTCTACTTGGTTATTTATAAGGAGTTTTAAAAATACCGGGGAAGGGGGGAGCAGAGTACCAGTTTCACAGTTTTTGCAATACTGAGTCCTATATGAGCTACTGGTAGTGCTGATATGTTTTTAGGTCTAGCAGACTTTCAGCTGCTTCAGTGACTGGTTATAGAAGGTAACTGCTTTCTGTGTGGGCCACCCTATACATCTGTATGAGACACGAGCTTTGCCACTGGGTTTCAATCATTTGTTATTTTCAATTAAATCTACAAGATGTGTTTAAAGCTCTGTAGTTCTTTCCAGCATACAGACCAAAGGAATAGCGTTATCTGAGTGCAGATCAGACTTGCTTTTTAAGTGAATGATCTTCCATTGATGTATTGCAGCACAGAGTTCTTGAACCCAGACTTTCTTGCGGTCTTAGTTTTGCAGTTTTATGTGAGGAAAAAGCTGACATAGGGAGCTGTGATAGATTTTCTTCTTTGCCTTAATCACGCTCTCCTAACCTCTTTGCTGATTAAAAGAAAAGTTGTGCTTGAGGGTAGAGGCTGCTGAAGAAGAGCTGTGGAACTGTTCCAGTTATGGGAAATACTGCTCTCGGAAAGGGAGATTTCTTGAATGGGAAGGCTGCTTTATAGTCAATCATAGCAGTTTGCATTCTCTTCCATGCAGTCCTGGCCTTTTTCTGAGGTTTCTGTATGAAGTATTACAGCTGAACTCACTTCCTGCTCAGCTGCAGGCGTCTGTTGTGTCACAGGCTTTTCTGTCTGCCCTGTGAATCTAACGGGTGAGTTCTGGGATTGCAAGGCCTGTTGAGGAAGGTTAGGAATGCGTGGTAAGGAGGTGGGTGAAGAAGTTGATGAGCACAGAGGACTTAAGAGACAAGACTGCTTTGTCTTATGGTTTGTTGTCTGTTGCTGATGATCTGTCAGATAGCCCCATTATCTTCACTACCACCACTTCCCTCCCTCATCCTGCACTCTGCAAGAGGTTAGATTAGCTTTTTTGCTCATTAATACAACCCAAAGTAAATGCATTTTAGAACACTTCAGCCTGAGGCTGTGGGAGTGGGGGAAAGAAAAAAAAAAAGTAGAAAGTAAGAGCACAAAACAACCACAAAGAGGAGGAACAACAGCTACAAAAAATCCATTTGAGTGCCAAGGAATTGTTCACGTTATCTTTCATTGGCTTTATAAAGAACTAGGAGATAACAGGAGTATAAAAGCAGTAAGGCTATTTGAGAATGGAGTCTCATGCTTCCTCTAGAAATGATGGTTATTTCACTCTGATCTGAGGGTGACAGTCATTCTTGAAGCTACCTGTTTTATTTCAGTACTATAATAAAAAGCTTCTTTATGGAAAGCAAACAGACATAATTTCATTAATCATGAATTTTGTTTATCTTAACATCATCTGGGCACCTGTAACATAAGTCAAGGCTCTTGATGCTAGTTGCCTCTGCAGAACAGGCAGAAACATTACTGGAGCTGTCACAAAGCACTCATACCTTTGTTTCCCTGCCACTTAAAAGCATTTTCCTTGCTTCCAGTGTTTCTGGTCCTCGTATTGCATCACTGCAAGTGTTCCTTTGGTGTCTTGGTGAGCTTTTTTGGCTCATTAAACCAGCAGTTTATTGTGGTTTTCTGTTTTCTGATTATTATCTTTTGCTGGGATTGCTTTTCTTCATTCTCGTGCTGTATTGGCTCATTGCAAGCTCAGATAAGTGCTGGAGCTGACTCAAGGGGAGGATTGAGGAGAGAGTGAACAGAACCACCCTCTTGAGCAGCAATGATCTGTTAGATTGGCTTGGTTGCACATGAAAATTTCTACTCCTTTATTTAATCTCCATGATTTTGTCAATCGGGGTACTCTCAGAGTGGGAAAGCAGAGGGGCAAGACTACTGTTCAGTATGTGACTGTTACTTTGTAATAAGTCGTGGAAATGTTTGGAATAAAATGTTTTTTAATGATGTATCTCATTGTATCATTAATTCCAAAGATGCCCTTTTTCACCAGAGGTACTATACTGACTTTCAAGAGACATACAGAAGAGGAAACAAGGGTACTGACTCTTGTTCAGTGCTTAGATATGTAGTATGTGGTGTTTTGGAGAACTTAAAAAGGGGCTTAAGTTCTTATTTTATACCTTCATTGTAGGTTCATACTCAAATCTGAATGCAGAGTCTCTAAATTAGGAGAACATGATACGTATTTAGTTAAGGTGCCTTGCTGTACATCAGATTGAAACCCTTCTGCCAGAGAAGTAGAGTGCAGTTTCCGAGGGAAGCCTTCTATTACAAGCTCCAAGACCATCCTCTTCCTTCCTGCTGTCCGTGTCAAAGCATATGCTTCAAATGCTGGAAGATTAAATAGGATCCCGTAGGCAAGCAAATGTTATATGAGCTGTAGTTAAACCCTGCTTGAGAAAATCAGTCATGAGCTGAACCTGAACCTCCCAAGGTACAGCTCTGAATGGACCGCCAGAGATCTTTAAGTGTAGCTCAAAATGCAGATATTTACATATGACTTATTATTAATTCTATGTGCTAACTTTAATAGAAAACATGTCTGGGTGCATGTCATAAATGTGTAGAAATAAGATGTCTTTATGAAGTCAGACTGGAAGTGTAGGTCTGCTGTGTCCTGATCTCTGAGAAGAGGCAGTGGGGACCGGATTTTCTCTGTTTTCCTGTCTGACACTGACACTCCTGCCGTACCTAGGTTTTACGGGATAGAAGCTTTCTTATTTACATTCTGACACCTTCCTGGATATAGACAGAACTGTGTTAGTGTCTTTTGTTGATTCCTAACCTTCTTCAGAGGCTAAACACGCTTCCCTCTCCCACCAGATTTATTGTGTGACAGGTACTGCACTACCACCTGGAATAAAGGAGCCTGGTGGCACAGCCAAACCCTGTATACCTGTATGCTTGAAACTGCTTCTTCCTGGTGACTTCCACCACTTATCTCTGGACACAGATGAGCAAGGGGTCTTTTCTGCGTATTTATTCCATCTTTTACCAGCTTATGGATGCAACTACTACTTCCGTTCTGTGATGTGACTCTAAAGTGATCTTGATACAAAGGATTGGTACAGAGTTGCAAAGGAATGAATAGCTTATTACCAGTCACCTGTCATTCATTTTGCCCTAGTATAGCAGGAGATGTTGAGGAATGGGAGGGCGAAGATGCAAATCCCAGAGGACTCACTTGTTTCCTGTTTTTTCTAAACAGCTGGTCCTAGACTTTTGAACCTAGAAGGGCTTTTCCGCGATAGGAGTGGTACTTTTGTGTATTGATGCAGAATTGCATAAGCTGATGTGACTTGACTATCACCAGTTTAGGAAGCTGAATTCCTTCATCTGGGTAGCTAGCCTATCTAAGGAAAATAAAATAAAATCATTTTTCTTCTGATTCTGCAAACTAAAGCAGTCCATCCTGGAACTTTTCTCCTGTTTTGGGGAATAAGACCATGGTTGTTTAATGAGATCGTGGTGTCAGTCTGAACAATCGCTGTAAAATCTACCTTTGCAGTTGGCTGGTTTCTACCCTAGATCAAAAAGTGTGTAGAGCTTCAGGATGAGTTGAATATTGAGCTGTTTTGGGAACTAAGAGGAAGCAGGAACTGATCAATGGGAAACTGAGCTGCACGATGACTAGATCTGCATCAGGGAAGAGAATAATATGAATAATACTTTCCACAGCAGCCTGGAGATGCATCAGATTAAGCAGAACACGAGACAGCACCTTATGCCTCATTAATCATCCATGCCCAACCACTGCAGTGGTGAAAAGTGCTTTTTGACCTCATCTAGTAAATCTGTGAACGTATAGCATATTCCCTTTTGAATTCTCTTTCTCTACATGGCCCTTCTGTGTCATAGGGATGTTTTCATCTTCTTCTAGCCTATGCACAGCTTTGAAGAGTTTTCAGTTCCCTTTCTCTCTTAGCCAGTCATCTGGCTAAGATAACATCTGGAGGGTACTGGCTAAGTACCCTCCTCCACTTAAAGAGCTGTTTTTCTTCCTGTCCTTTGAGTGAGAAAGGTGGGTCTCTTGACTCCTAGAACTTGTTCCTGGAACAAGTGTATCATTGCACAGACTGCAACCAAGTTGTGTTTTCTGAAGGACAGTTGGGAACAACTCCAGACAGCTCAGGGCTGCAGGAGAAGTTCCAACATGACGTGATTTTCACCAAAGTTAAAGGCAGAAGTCTGGCTGGGAATAGGCTCACTCAGAACTAGAATGCTTGAAGGAGGTGCTGGAGCAGCTGGGTTCACGATGGCTTCCCAGGGGAGGATAACTGACTTTGAAAACACATGCTTTCCAGGAAGTTGTGCTTGTTAGCACGGGAATTAAAACTCATATGTGTGTCTGGATGTTTGTCCAGAGCTGTCTCTGCACAGTGGTTGCCCACAGCTTCTGGTTGCAAGAACACACAGCAGAGGAACTGGTGCCTCCCCAGTCCTGGAAGAACTTTCCAGCTTGGGCCATGTGAATGCACCTTGCTGAAGAAGTGCACATCACTGACTGGCAGGTGCTGTGATGGACTGACTTCTCTATGGTGCAGCAAGATTTACAATACACCCATGATAAATATTTACTTAATCTGAGGCTGCAGAAAGGGAAAAGAGCATGTGAATATATTCACAGACAAATACAGGGTCTGAAGAAGTGTGGAAAGCTAAAGCTGCATTAGCTTTAAAGTGTGCTGTGTTTCAGCTATAATTAACATGGGTGAATACAAAACTGTTATGTACACCATAATTATTTGTTTGGATTGAAGTGTCTTCTGCTATTTTTAATGCTGCGTATTTTTAAGTTAAAATTTCAGGTCAGTTTCAAGGAATATTGACTTTTTCAGTTTGAGATTGTTAGAATAATGCATTTGTTTTGGATTTTGCAGATTGCCATCATGACCTTGACTCTGTTTCCCATCCGACTCTTCTTTGCTGCATTTATGATGTTGCTGGCATGGCCTTTTGCATTCATTGCTTCAATGGGACCTGAGGAGCAAGAGCTTGAAAAGCCTCTGTCCTGGTGGAGAAAGTAAGTAACTGATGTGAATAACTTCTTAGTTCAGCAGTTTGAAACGGAGGAGATTGGAAATAACTGATATCTGCCCACAGACCTGCTTTCCTCAACAAAAGAAAAATATAAAAGCTATTACTTAAACACTTTCCTCAAATGAGAAACTAAAAATACCTTAACTGTTTGATTTACCAAGTGACCCAAGGATTACAGGGAGAGAAACTCATCGACTCTGACCTCTTACTTTTATTGAGGATGCAGTGTGAGGCTTCATTGTGACATCCTTCAATTTCAGTTATTTTCATAGTGTCAGCTTCTTGTTATAAAGATTGACACTATAGAATGTACCTTTACTACATATTCAAAATTGTTGTTTTAAACTGCTTCACTCGGGGTTTTTTTGCCTCTCTGATGAATTGAAAAAACCTCTGTTGATTCTCTAAGGGCTTGCCCCATTCTTTGCTGCTTATTAATAAGTCTGTGCTTTCTTTGATATTGGAATGCTAATTAAGGTAGAATGTAAGGTAATGTTCACCCATCCATAAAAACTGCTGTTACGGGAGCAAGGAAGGAGTGTGTAGCCTCCTCTGTAGAGAACTTTAAAATTAGGAGCTAGTACTAGCATGAGGGAAGCTAACTGGTTTTTGCATCACAGGAGGAGAATCAGAGGCATGTAATTTTACATTTCAGTTGGAATGATAGCAGTATAATGGGTAAAGCAATAATGGAGTGCCTTTGATCTTGTATACAGTTATTTTGAAGCTTTTTAGATTGTCCCTCCTCTATTTCATCCGCTTCTTGGTGTCACCCTGCTCTTTCGTGACTATGACAATTTTGTAAAGTTTGGGTTTTGCACCATATAGTGGTTCAAAGGTAACAAAGTAAATGTTTATCTTTTCATCACCATCAGATAGCTTAAAAACCAAACAAAACAAAACAAAAAAACCCAAAACAAAACACCAAATCACTTTAGGAGGAGAAAGAGAATGGGAAGGAAGTAAAATGTTGCTAAAGCTCCCAGATATGTTCTGTAGGCATCCCTGTGTTTGAGAATCTCTGCCCAATGCTTCTCTACTCTGTTATTTGGGTAGGCTTGAACCCAGGAATGAGAGTTGTTGCATTCTGGTGATATCCCTATGGCATTTTTCAGGACTCAGTTTTTTAGAGCTTTTTTTTGGTGTTACTAGAAAGCATTATTAAACGTTATATAGAAGAAACGCAACAGTTGTAGTCTGAGTCAAAATTAATTTAGTGATAAAATAGATGGAGGAATTTTTAATTTATTGTAATTAAAAATCATATTCAGGCATGAAAGAAAACTGAATGGTGTCTTACCTTGAAAGTGATCTTAAATCTGCTGAGAAAGAGATGACAGAAGGTCTACGTGATGTTCCCGCTCTGTTTAAGCAGCAGCTATCTACTCTGTTGTGCTTATAAAGTTTTTACGTAACATTTTTCTTTTCATTATTTTAAGGTATTCCTGTGGCAGCATAACTGATTTCTCAACTCCTTACAGGATAGTGGATATTTTGCTGAAAACAATCATGAGGCTGATGTGGCTTGCTGGTGGATTCCACTGGATAAATGTAAAAGGCAGACGGGCATTGCCAACAGAAGCAGCAATATTAACTGTGGCTCCCCATTCTTCCTACTTCGATGCCATTCCTGTAACTATGACGTTCGCCTCCATTGTGATGAAAGCAGAAAGCAAAGATATTCCTGTTTGGGGAAGTAAGTTGGCAGATACTTAGTTTATATGATTATTGAAAAACAAAGAAAATTTTGCTGTAACGCATGGTGAAATATTTTTTTTTTAGTGGTTTACTCTGAATGTCAATAGAAAAAAAATGAGTGGGATGTGGATTTTCTCCCTTTTTCCAAAGTTGGATTGTTGTACAAAGTCAAAACAATCACACAGAACTCATAGTTAAATTTGCAGTGAAATTGCAACGTTTTAAGACCTGACAAATAGAAAAGCAGGTTAGTATGGGGCTATAGAAGCAAAGAGTGAGTCTATAGAGGAAGTTCTTTATTGGTGCAAGTTTGAGTGCTATCCCAGAAACGTGTTTTAGGAATGTTGTCTGCTCTGATACCCTGCCTTAAGGGAGTGCTGCTAATCCTTCATGCATCAGTAAGGTTTCTTCAGGCAGGGTGTGAGAGATGACCAAGGGCAGATTGTTGTGCAGTCAAATTTAATCATAAGAATGCAGATGCCTGAGTTGGTAGAGTTTTGGTTTCTGATGTTCCCATTACCAATTAAGATGCTCAAAGAGGCTTGAGAGATACCTCTGATTTTTGATGCAGTTGTGCCAAACAAATATGTTAGTGTTTAGACTTGTAGACTTCTAACCGAAGTCTGGAGGGAGGTGTTCTGGAGAAACCCACCACGTTGTTTCTAGGAACCAGAGTGCAGAGAATCTTCCTGTGTCTGGTGCAGATTTTTAAGGTAACATAAAAATAACAAAATATTTTACTTCAGCCTCAGGTAGAGACTCTTTGAAAGTCCAAACAAAAGCTTTGAGTTCCTTTGAAATTAAGTGGAATTGGGCTGTTGGTGCTGACATGCTAAAATGCCATTAGACAGTGTGGTTTTAAGGACAAAACCAGAAACTGGGATCATGCGCACAAATGGTGTGGGGTTACCTCTGGAGGCTTTGTGGAGGGAATCTCTGTTGTATAAAGGTGTCTCTGTATCTGATAAAGCTCAGACCAGGACAGTAGGTGTATCTCTGTTTCATTGAATATTTGATTGATAAAGTTTAGGGGAAGTTTGTGGCATTGAAAAATCTGTGTAAAAATTATTATTAGGTGCTTTAAACAAAACTTTTGTAGGCATGTGTTTTTAGAAACAGATTTATACAAACACAGGGGGAAAACAGAAATGTAACTCCCTTGCCCAGTACTGAAAAATGTATTGTTGTGAGATGGTATGTTTGCACTTCAGGATGGTGTAGGTTTATGCAGGCTTCCTTTGGTTTTAGGAGCAGTCCAGCCATAGGAGTAGAGGCAGTTTTATTTTTTCTCAGATGACTCAATTGACTGTATAATATTTACTGGCTTAGTAAAATAAAGTAGTCCACATGCAGCTCTCCTTTACTTGCACATGGACTGTTTTGAAGACTTGAACTAGATGAGGTAACTCCAAGCCCTGTTGTGGAACCAGAATGGGGTGAAATGGGGAGAAATGGCATTTGACAGAATGTTCCAATAGCTGCTTACCTTCCCCACGTAATAAATTCTGTGGGGACTGGTGGGAAGCCTGAGGAGAATCTACAGGGATAGGGAGGTTGCCGTTATACTTAATGTAGCACAAATGTATATCAAGTATTTCAAGCCATTTCCTATATACCTAATATAATTTAAAGATAACTTTTAAAGAATTTAATTGAATGTCTAAGCTTACTGCAATAAACTTCAAAAATTATTCGCTTGGTTTTGTTCATGTGTGAGAGAGACCAATTACAGAAAAATATGAACCGTAAAGAACTGCATGTAGTGATTTGATGGAATATTACTGGAATGTACAGAACAGTCAAGTAAATGAGTGTTTTGTCTTGTATAGCTGCATTTGCTTTGTCGTGCAACCCCCAAAGAAACGTAGTCCCCTATGAAGTGTTCAGAAAAATGCCACGGAAATGACACATGGCAGAGGTCACAATTGGAATTCAGAGTTCAAAAACTTCTTCTAAAGGAGTACTTTTATATGAGCAACATTAATTTGCAGCATTTTGTGTTATTAAAGTAAATAGACCTTAACAGAGAATTAAGTAATTGCTGTTATGATTAGTTTGTCTTAAAATTTAGCGAAAGTTTTCCAGTGGAGTGAAGTTGTGATTTATTTTTCTTTTACTGTGTGAAAGAGATTTTCTATGATGATACTGACTATCCTCTCCTCCTTTGATATAGTATTTTAATTCCAATGTTATTTAGGCCTCTCTACATACACACAAACATAGATTTCATGTTATTGGACCACTGGTATTTTCCCTTGTGCTGTATTGTGAAAAGGTGGTTGTGGTTTTCTTGGATTGTGTGGTGAAATTTCAATGCTTCAGGCATTCATGTACAACTTATCCCAGAGAGGTCAGAAATGTGTTTTATGTTCTTCAGTTCTGCAACTCTTGCATACTTGGTATACCACTTCCAGTGAAATTTTGGAGCCAGACATCGATAGTCCTAATCTTGCTCTGTCTTAATTGAGTCTTGTTAATAGTCATTCAGAATCTTTTGGGAAGTTTTTTTTTAAAAATAAATTTATTTAACTCTGTGAACAGACTTAATTAAGCATGTGAAAAATGAGGCAGCAGAGAATATTTGAAGGTAATTTCCAAGGATTAAGACTTAGGATGAAGAGTAGATCTTCATCCAAAAAATCCAAATATTATATTAAAAAGTTGGCTTTTTGATGTAATGGCAGTGTTTATCAGGACATTATGCATTGCGTACCAGAGGGATCAGATGCTTTAGCAGGCAGAAAAATCTCCAATTGCTAACTGTTTACCAAGATTGGTTCCAAAAGTATTTTAATAGGTTTCTGAAGCAGCTGTCTGTATTATTGTACCCTTCGTTTGCCAGTCACTGAATATTAAGCTTTTGATCCACTTCTGAGTCTTGATAATTAAAAGCCCATTGTTCATGGGATTGGAAGCATTCCACTAGTGTGTTTGTGTATTAGTGTTTTATTGCTTTCTAACTTGAACAGCTCTCCTGAACCCCTAAGAATGCTAGAACAGATGGGGCACATCACCATGATGCTGAAGTACATGTACAGTGCCTTTCTGGGGTTTTGGTAAATTAGAGATTTGCAATTTGCTGGACCATTTTAAAGTGTGCAGCCCAAGGAAGGTGACATTTTTTAATCTGCTACACCTTACATTGTCTGAAGAAGTTGGATCAGTTCATTCATCAGCACAGATCCTTAAACATTCATGGTTTGTCTGTTAGACTTCACTACAAGTCAAGACAAACACTTCGCATATATTCTGGATGGTTACACTTCACTACCTTATTTTTGGCTGGTAAAGTAACCTGGATAAGCGTTGTTTTTTTGTTGCTGATGTAGACTGTGCTACTGCAGAAGTACTTCAATAAGAAGGAAGAGGGGTTTGTCAGTAAGTACGATTTGGTGGAGATTTTGTTGGACAGCCTTTGTGATTCGGACATCATCTATGATCTGAACTTTTGAAAACTAAATTTAAGATGATAATTTATTTAAACTTTAAGCAACTTCTCAACATCTGTAATCTCACACTCTGAAAAAGAGGAGGTCACTACCAGTTAAGTGAATGGGGGGATATGTTACCTTAAGTTTATAAAGGGAAAAGGAGGCCATTTGTACCTGGCAGAATACAGAAGAGCTATAGGGAAAGGAAGAGTCATACTGTGCTATAAAACCTATCAATTCTATTTTGGATTTTTTTTCCATATCTAGTAAACTTAAGAATTTTTTTTGTTCAAGTTAATCTTTTGAAAGTACTTTATAGGCCTTTCTTGAACATGACTAAAAGACAAGAAATAAGTAACTTAGCAGGATATAGATCCAGCTACCTAACAAAGCATGTATGTTTTTATCTCTGAACTTGAAAGATGCCAAATTACTTATCAGCTCTGTTACACAACCTAATCCTCCAGTCCTTCACAATAATTGTGACCCTGTTGTTCCCCCCCCTCAAGTACATGAGAATGAACAGTGGGCTACTCCTAGATCTTCATTGAGGATCTTGCATTTAAATACTTATAAGATTCATCAAAACAGTCCTTAAACCTCTTCTGGAAAAACCTACTGTAAGGTGTAGATATCACGAATTTCTTCTCTTTATGAACTGTAAGTCAGTTGCTCAAACACTGTTAAGGTCACCAGCTTGAATGCCAATATCCTATGCTTTGTTGGCATGATAGCCTGCCATGAGTACACAAACGATTGAAGATGAGCTCCCCAGTTCTGAGGAGTGTCTTGAAGTTATTGGTGAGCTTATACATTTCATCCTCTCATTTAAAAACTGTTTCCTTCAATGTTTCCTTCAGGCTGTGCACACTGGGGTAGTCTTGCAACATTTCAGTCCTCACAGGAGCTTTCTTGGAGAGACTTAAAATAGTTGTGCTGTCACCTGTGTATTATAGAGAAGTCCTTATTGTTTGGATTGGAATCTTAAACCTGGATTTATTTATTATTTTTTTTACCATAACTTCAGTAAATAATTACTTCTTATGTAAACTGCTACTGGAATGCCTAAACCACCATTTTTTTTAAGCATCCGAGTTGATATCATTAGTGGAAGTTACAAAATACAGTGTATAGGAAACCTGCAAACCAACACAACTGCCTTCATAAAATACTTCACAGACTGACAGCTGCAAGCTAAAACATACAGCCATGCCCTCATACAGGTATTGCAGGTGTGAGAGCAAACAGCAATCTTTATAATATGAAAAGGGTCTTTGTCCCTCGAGAAGTTCTTAAAGGAAGTGGATCACACTTTAAGACCAAGCCAAATGCCATGGAATTTACTTTTCTTAAAGCTAAAGAGAACAGTGGTTATTTACTTCGCATTGCTGACCTCTGCTTGTCCTACTGACTGCAGGTTTCCTGCCTTTCACTTTAGAAACAGTGAGAAGAACTTTCTCATTAACGCTGTCTCTATACCAGGAATACTTGGTATCTGTTCTGTCAGGTGATCTGTCTGGTAAGCATTTGGTCAAACTAGAAGTTGTTCTCAGCACATATTTATCTTTAGTCATTGGTTCAGGCTTGGGTCAGAAAAGTATATATCCCTGTGTATGATTGTTGCTGTAGTACGATACTGTCACTAACTTGCAAATCTCATGTAGAGTACCATGACTACAATAATACTATTCCTGTAAGAACAATATAATTCCAAGTGCAAAAGATCCTAATTTTAGTTGACTTCAATTTTGTGCATTGATACAACTTTGTGTATTTGGTTGGGGGGGGGGGTTTGAAGCTTTTTTTTTCTTCTATTTTTCTGTGTCCATATATACAGGAAGTCATTTTATTGTAGAACCCTAGTGGGTTTTCTTCCCATAATCTTCAGAAGACTTCTGAGCTTCTTGCAGATTTTTCTTGCCTTCTCTCCAGAAAAGAGGAGTTTTCATGTTAGATATTACTTCATTCGAAAAGCTTAGAGCTCAGAACTTTGTGAGCATCTTCATTTGCATAAGGCAGCTCTTAAAAACTAAGCCTGAGGTAATGCTTTTCATCCTTTAACCTTCTGTGAGCCCTAAAACCAGGCATACAGACTGCACATGATGGCAGCTCCTATTAGAAAAATAATTTGGGGTTTTTTTCCCCATAGTAAGAAAAATGGAGTAATAGAGTAGAATATCTCTATTTACAGTAAGTCTACCTGCATTACCTAGCCTACATCCACGTTAAATGCAACCGCCTTGTACTTGGGTCTGTAGGCTGTCATCTCAGTATATCAGAGGAACATATGTAGTGGGATTTTGTGGTGTTTGGGGGAGAGACCAAGTGAAAGCCTCAGGTTTGGCATTCTGTATTCTTGCAGCAGATCTGTCAGACTGTTTACTGTTTCTACAGTGATGGTAGTGTAACTGCCTACTCAAAAATGTGTGTATGGATACATTATAGAAGAACAATACTTAGTGCCATGCTGCAGTTCAGTTGCATTTTGTGTTCTGTGGTGCCTTGTAGACCAGTGGTGATGCTGCCAGTATAACTTCATCTACTATATGATTGTAACAGTTGAGCATAATTTAAATGGCTTGTTACAATACTTCTGTTGCATGTTTTTTATTTTCCCCTCTGTTATCCTGAGAATTTCATTGCCACCAGTTGTATGCATTGAGTTCATCAGAGAGAAACTTTTTTTATGCTTATGCATGAGCGGGTGCTNAGTGTTTGATAGGAATGGTTGGACTCAATGATCCGGTGGGTCTCTTCCAACCTGGTGATTCTATGATTCTAAATGTTTGCATGGGAGCTATGGTTCTGAAATCAGTTGGAGCTGCTACCCTGTAATTAATTAAAGCAGTACTGATTTTTTTGTAGGCTGTTTCGTGCTAGATCCACTTCCCATCATTCTGTAGCATTCTGGCTGCCCTGCAAGGTAGAGGGTTTGATGTATAAAAGGTGGAAGTGTTGATGTATTACTGGTGCCCTATTTAAATTGCAGGCATCTACCCAAGAAGGTGCAGTACAGCATGTCTCACCTGTCTTCAGGACTACTCATAATGAGCTGAAATTAGGGATAAGAGTGACTCCAGCAAGTAGGACTGACATTGCTAGAGAAAAAGCTGGAATAATAACACTGGCAAGGTCAGCTTTGAGAACTGAAGGTTTGTCTGCCATCACCTACTGGAATTTATAATTTAAGAGTGGTTTTAGAGTGAGGAGATGGACAAGCATGTCTTTCAGTAGCTCTGAATACTTGAGCTGTGTTTTTTCAGTACCCAGTTAAAATCAGTCTTGGACAGTTAAATTGATGAGCAGAGAAGGTTAAGTTCAGTTTATTAAGCATACTGCACAGTTCTACATATTTCCTTTAACTGCTCGGTATGCGTGCTGCTTTTTGCTCCTGCCCTGACTTTGCTCTAGTCCTTCCTATTCCTTGCCTCATAAACTACCATACAGTATAGTGTTCAGGCTTCCCAGTGTTTCAGCTTGACTTCTGACTGCAGTCTGGTCCACCTATTTAGTATGTTTCTCAGCTTCTCTTTACAGACCTTTGGCTCTGCTCCTGACTATTTCTTGCACAGACCAACTTGGTACAGCCTTTGAATTTTCAGGTTCCTCTCTGTTTACCAAACATGAAAATAAGTGGTGAGAGTGAAGTTCTGTGTAGCCTTGTTCTCTGTTTTCAATAGTGGTTATAGAAAGAATATATGAGGAAAGGCAAGTACAGAGCTAGTCTTCCCTTGGTATATATTTTCAGCTTCTTACTGGTTTCAGTTTGGCTTAAATTGTTGGGCTTGGCCACTAAGAGCCTGGTAGTTGATGTCTTATAGGATCTTAAATTGCTGTTTAATGTTAGAACAAGAATTCTGTCACCTTTTAATCTGATCCCTAAGGAAGCAGGACTTAATATGATCACCCTGTCCACTAGGCTAAGATTTGATGTGGTGGATTAAAATAATGATGGCTCCATAAATGTTTGAAAGAAAAGTGATGCATGAAAATAGTGTCTGAACTACAATAACAAAAAGAACTTGCCTTACAGCCTGTTTTGTATCATATAATTCAACAGGCAGGACATATCCATAGGAAACCAAACTCTCACTTGTCTGTGTTCTTTTTTCAACAAACAATAATAGTTTTCCTTTGCATGTGGCTATATGACTGTTTGTGGTGTTGTTCATTTGTAAAGTAACTTGCAGTCTGTTATTTTGGTGCTTGATAACATTGCAGTTGCTTGATTTTAAGAAGGTTGGAACAGTTAAACTCCCAGGTTAACACCACTTTCCTGTCCAGTTTTCAGATACAGATTACATTAGTGGTTAGAAACTCTAAACTGAGTTGTCTACAGTCTGTTTCTGTCATGCTGTCATAAGTAAAATCTGCTTGTTTAATTTTGTGTTATGAAGACCCTGCTTGCAGCATATTCTCAGATAAGAGCCTCAGAGCTCTGTAATTACCTTGTTCATTACTTGACCTGAAATAACCTTAATAGCATCATTTGGGGAAAAAGGGAAAAGAAATTTCAGTGTGAAGGCTGAAGACATTTGAGTGGTTTTTGCTTCCTTTTACTTGATAATAATGGTTTTGCAACAGAATAGTAATTTGCAGGCATACAGGAAACTCGGGACTTCATTGCTAAGAAACAAAAGGAACAGAATTATGAAACCAAGTATAATTTCCTTTGTGTTTTTTATTGCTTATTCTTTTTTTCGCTGTTTTTTATTTATTTTGTGTGTGTATGGTTGTTTTGTGGTTTATTTGGGGTTTTTTTGTTTGTGAGTGGGTGGTTTTTTTGTTTTGTTTTTTACCTTCCCACAGCAGTAACCCCAGTTGGGCCATGACGATCTCCTCTCTCCTAGTGGACATTGTTCTGTTGGATATCGTATAAGAGCAGGAATGTAGGAAATGCAAGAGGATGGTCACTGCTCTGATATGCTCTCTCCTAGGCTTTGGCAATTTGTGGGATAAAAACATTGTTTCAGAAACTGGATAAATGTTTGAGAACTTGCTGTAAGGTGTGATGGTTCAGTTTCAAAGAACCATAGAAGCATTTTGGTGAGTTACTGGCTAAACTGCTAGTGTGGTAATAACAAGAACCGACAGCTTTTGCTGAGTACAGAACTGTAATTCCTTATACTATTTCTTTGTACACATTAAGCACTGGCTGATCCATTAATGCAGTAAGTCTATCCATGACAAAAGAAGATTAGACAACTAGTGTCAGTGAACTCATCTTGCAGTGGCTGGAAATAGGAAAAATGTGGTTTATATCTGTATTTTAGGCAAATAGAATAGCTAATGATTTAGTGACTTGAGCCTTTGAATAAGTTTACAAGATACAAAAATTATAAAAAAAGTATTTGAAGACCACCTACTTAAATAAAAGCATGAATTAGTGTGTTTGAAGAGGCTTCTGCTGTACTTCTTGACACTGTAGAAGAGTTGTATGTGCTACTTATTGTTTTGTGAGCGGGCCTTAGTGTTCTTGCAAGGCATCCATGGAGAGAGGATTTCTGATTCTTGCTCATGCTCTTTTTGTCTGGCTGTGCATAAGAGGTTTCCCACTGAGCCAGGAAGAAGGTGACTGAGATCTGATTCATCTCTTATGAGGAACAAGCAAACAGGTGATAGCTCAGAAAATAAGCATGCTTTTTCTTTTGGTGATGCTGATTCCCCAGAAAAGGTAACATAATCTGTATATGGAGTATCTTTTGTGTGCCTGCAGTGGAGCTGGGTATCATTGAAGGTAAAAGCTCTGAAGAAAGTGGCAGTTTGACCCACAGGATGTCTTTTGGAAGTGCTTACATACGGAGATTCCTGATATTTTGCTGGGCTGGGGTCGGCTATAGATTTTGTGAGTTTTGTGGTAGGTGGAAATGGCCTCAGTCAGCCTCAGCACTACTGTTTCGTTGCAGATAATCACACAAAATACATCCAATCGTGTTTTAAATTCTGTGACGTATGTGCATTGGTCTGTGAAAAACTGAACAAGTACAAGGTACCAGAATTGTAAAAATGGTTTTCTCATGGGACTTTTTGAAAATATTTCAGTAAAACTACAGAAATTCAGCAGAGTAGTTAAGTTTGCAGTGTAGTTTACTATAAGCAGTTATGTACTTGTAACAATTTCATTTTGTCCAGAAGACTATTGTAGGGGGAATCTTTTTCAAAAAAAGGAGAAATAAAGGCTGGTTTGGTTTTTGTTTTCTTCCTTTTCAGCTCTAATCAAATACATCCGACCAGTATTTGTATCTCGGTCAGACCAGGACTCTCGCAGGAAAACTGTTGAAGAGATAAAGAGACGTGCTCAGTCTGATGGTAAATGGCCACAGGTACTGTATATTTCTACTGTGTGACAGATGGTATTTGGCATCTCCAAACTTTGGATATGCAGCTTGCTTGTTTCCATGTGAGATGCTTTAGATGATTTCTAGATCCTACTCCTCCTTTTTAGAACTTAGAATATAAGGTTCTTTATTGGTATGAAAGGCATAGCTTTTCAGTGCAGTGTGTTTCAAGGGGAGACTTGGTAAGTACTTGGGATGACAGCTCTATTAAGTGATAGTAAATGGACATGCCACAGCAGATTTAGATAGTCCTCTGAGAAAGTACTCAGGTGTTCAGCAGAATCCAGAGGGGAGTATTGTGTGTTCCTGCCCTTTTCAAGATTCTGGCATACTGTCAGTGTTGTAGATGTGCAGCCAAGAAAGCCCAAGCAATTCATATGTTCCAATAACCAGAACACACCTTTATTGGGCCACTTGATGAAAACATTGCCAAAATAAGTGGCTTGGGTTTTTCTGCAGCTGCATATTAACGTGCTTTGGAAGAGAGTTAATGGAAAGGAAGGAATGGCTCCCTAATGTCTCAGTTTCCTAGAAGCATGTCATTATTTTGAAAACTGAAAGCATTCTTGTGCGTTTTTGAGATTAAGATACAGTATGTCTTTCATGGCATTTTTACTATGTCAGGGACTAGGTCCACGTACTGGAGTACAGAAATATTATAAACAGTTATAAACAACATGACAGAAATATGCGTTCACATCTTGACTTTCTTTAATAGATTTCAAAGCACTTTAAAAAATAAATATTCTTTCTTACAGATGAATTAAATGAATTGCAGAGCTATTGCAGAGTGATTTCCAGAGTATCTAGCAAGCTAGTACCGGAGTGGGCAGTAGAACTAGTAATTTCCCTTCTAGTCCATTGCTTTGTCAACCTTATTATATGTACCCCGGAACTAGAGGAGCAATGTGAGGCTCCCATGGTCCAAGAGGAGGAGGTCAGAGCCTTGCTTGCTCAACTGGACACCCACAAGTCTATGGGCCCAGACGGGATTCACCCCAGGGTGTTGAGAGAGCTGGCGGATGTACTGGCCAAACCCCTTTCCATCATCTTCC